>OY728133.1:2006885414-2007065422 GCA_963277665.1 Viscum album | reverse complement strand
ACCTGAACCTTCTTTGTTCTTTTGGGTTGCGTTATCTTTCTTTATATAAAAATGGAGTTATATTATCTATTTATTTACATATTATAAATTCTATTTAGTTTTAAAAAATTTATTGGTGGATACCCTTTCATCACTATGTTTTGAGGATATACATGTTTTTAAAAGATTCCCTCCTTAGAACTTTCTGATAAGGAAACCTATTTTAAGGGACCTTCCTGAATTTTTACCCAATTTCAAGTTCACTATATCCTCTTTTTTATGCCCCCATTGTCTTTATAAAATCATTCTTTTTATTATGAATAAATTCTTGGTTCAATTCTGGTTTTACATAAAATATTTTACTCTTTTCTATTTTAAAGGCTCTATAGTATTTTCCTTAAAACCGCACAAAAATGTTTTAATGCTAACGTTTCTTAAATAAATTTCTTATATGTTTTCAATTTTGTTTGACATAACATACCATGTTATATTCCTATTTTACCTTATGAACTTCCATGTATGTTCTAATCCCTTTCTTGCATGGACACTTTCATGATACACCCATTGGTTATGCTTTATGTCATGATTGTGTTACCCAATTGTTTCCATGGGAACCCTTATGTTTATGTATGGTTGATTATGTATGATTATTTATGTGGAAATAATATTCATGAAAATGGTGAGATGGGTGAACCCAAATAGCGCTCCAATGCATTGGGTAAAGTTAAGTGTCATGAGATACAATGTGAAACAAGATTGGCAGTTTGCCTTGACTCGTACTAAAATAGGAAATGGGATTGGAGGTTAGACTTGACCCATACTAAAATGGGAAATGGGATTGGTAGTTATCCTTGACCCGTGCTAAAATTTGAAATGAGATTTGCGGTTAGCCTTGACCCGTACTAAAGACATGTTTTATAATTCTTCCACATTTATATGATTCCATGTTTATATGATCCCATTATTATATGATATGATTTCATATGTTCCATGATTTGGATATCATTATGTCATACCTCCTAACTCATGTGCTTAAGATGTATCCTTATGTTTATTCCCTTAATAGTCTTTTTTGATCATCCCTTTGTTAATGTGTTTCCCTGGGTATCCTATGCAGATGTAAGGGCTCAAAGGAAGTTAGGAGCTCTTTATGGAGATTAAATAAAGAAGTTTTTTTAGCCCCATGTTTTATGTTCTATGTACCTAGTCTTCCAAGTCACTAGACTTAACAATCCTTGGCTTGTAATATGATGTATAATTATGCTTAAAAACAAGTAATTTTATATGTAAAAGGCTATGGTCACTATATTCTTTCTCTGAATGGATTATGTTTTGATGTAATGATTTTTATAAAACCCATTTATCTTTCCTGATTATATTCTTATGAAACTCGATTATTTTCATGGGTTATGATTTGATGAAATGATTATGATACCTATATTTTTCCATAGGTTAAGATATGATTACATGTTTAGTAAATTGTTTTGTGGTGAGTGGACGTGATTGGTTCCCATGTCTGATTAAAGGGAGTCAGTGCTGTTTAATCATTTCTACCGGGTTCCCTATCTTCGTGGCTTCGCCTGGTCTCCAACAGGTTTATTCATGGAGCTAGAAACACCTAACAATTCTTGTATTCAATGATCCATGGACCTGATTTCCAAAGGCAGGTGCTCATTGGGTGATATGTCCAACGACACTTAAGAACTCACATTGGTCGAGAGGATGGGAAGTCGGGCTCATCGCACCCTTTTGGGGTGAAATTTTTTGCCTATTCCAGGACTCTCTTATAGATTTAAGATGTGTTTATATATTCTCTAATCTTTGGTTTATCCCCAAGCATAGTATCCACAGATTACCCCTGGGTTGCAAGTCATAGGTATATGTAGGGATTCAGAACTGTCTACATCCAAGGTTCACCATCCTTCATTGGATTAGAGATTCTAGGGAGGTTTGAGTTTGTTCAGAAAACACTGGTCTCAAGCCTTATAATTGGGTGCTCTAGAGTTTATTTTCATCTAGGGGGGACAAATAGTTACTTGATCATCTAGATTGAACCTATAATATGGGCTTCCTATGTATCCTTGTGAAAGGAATTAGAATACACATAGTTAGGTGCCACTTAATGGGACACATCACCTTTTAAGGTCATGTGACAAGGACCCAACCGTATAATTTAACTTCATGTGGAAAGTAAGTATAGGCGAAAAGTGCCTAGTCAAGGTTAGTGTGGGACTTACGCTGAAGTGGCCTAGAGGAACCGAGGGAAATGACTTCTTAGGTCCTGGTATGGTCCTACTAGGGGCATGAGGACACAGTCTGATAAGGATAAATGGGTATCAGACTTGGATGTTAGGCTTGTTCCTTAGAGAGGTTTCCTACATATCTCGGTTGGTTGGGAAAAAAAGTGTACGTAGTTCTGGAAGGTCAGGGCCTACACGTGATGGTTTCCTGAGTTAGGTTTGAACCTCAGGGAGGTGTCCTACGTACCCTGCTTAGGGGGCAGGGATCAAAACCCATGTAGTTTGTTCTACCGCCATTTTTTAATGGATTCCATGAATGTCAAAAATCTCTAAGTCCACGTGAGTCATTCTCAGTGTGAGAAACAAAAGAATGTGAAATATTCGTCAAGCCACACACTTTTTACTTAATAAGGGGAGATGCATAAGTTGACGACATTAGGATAGGGCCAAGACCATGAGACTTTCATTACCCCTAGGGTCAAGGAGGGAATGAAGGTAGAAGTTGCGTCAGTAGAGGACGTGGTACTACAATGAAGGTCATAGAGCAATAAACCTTCCCAAATGGAAGGGGAAAGGCTATTTTCATCTGGCAAGGATGGTGTGGGGATTACTCCAGGAGGGATGACCTGCTACTCTCTTCAAGGGAGGGGATAAGTTCTTATTGCTGGTGCTCATTGCATGGAAAAGAAAGTGGGGTCCCTCAATCCTGGAGATTGGAGAGGCACAGAGGGGCTCTCGGTCTTAGAATCTGGACTACCATGGGTATGTGAACTCGAGAATGCTCTGAATGTCCATTCAAGGGACGGGGTAACCCCTCTTTCTCCTCCTACTGTGGGTATGTGAACTCAAGAGAGTGCACTAATGTGCCTGAAGATTTCAGCATGCCGGTCCGATGGATTTAGGAGAGGCCTTGGGTTGGTGCCAATGGATATGCTACTAAATTGATTTTGGAGTATTGGACTAAAATGGAAGGGAATTATCTGACTCGGGGGAGGGAAACACCGAAGGCCTTGGAGGACCACATATCCATGTGAGGAGTGTCACCCTTCACGTAGGTAAGTGCTACGTGGATGGAGTGGCCATCCGCATACCAGTGTGGTATGCAGGCTAAGTGGCGTCCTGTGTACCAGAGTGGTAAACGACTTCAAGCTTGGTCCGTGTACCAAATTGGTACATGGCACTGGAGTCTGCTCAAGCAGCGGTGGCCAGGGATAGGGCCGGCCAGGGCTTCACCAGCGTAGAAGGGTGCTACACTGCATGTTGTATCAGAGAAGGGGCATGGGAACCCTGGTTCATGTGGAGTGCATCTGCATAGGGGCCGTGGTTTGCAGTTCACCAATTTTAGGTTCACGGTTTACCAATTTATTTATGCGTTCTTCAGTTCTTAACAATTCAACCTCAGTTTATACCTGTTGCTGGTTCGTGAATCAGAACTTTACGGTATAAAAAATCCTAAGCTCCATAAATCCTCTTCCTTCAAAGATCCAATTACCATAAATCCGATCTTCCAAAAAATCCGATACCTTTCTTCTCCCCATTGAATTCCTTTTATAGTGGGAGGAAAGGGTTGTATCTATGGTCATCCGACACATTTTGTGGGGGCCCATGACAGAAAACCCAGCCTATGGATGACTTAGTCAATCTGAGGTTCATGGGGTATATTGAATGCACCTCTCCCATGAACCAACTCAGTTACGGGGGTGCTTCGTGGCTGCGCAGGGCTCCAACTCCATTTCACGAACGATGCAGTGTGCGAAGGGGGGCTGATCTTCCTGGTTTACGGCTGGTGCGATACACGACTGCGAACTAGTTCGACCTCACTCACTATCCATTTGGTTCTCACCCACATAAGAGCGCTGCCTTCGTTTCGAGAACGACAACGTCCACAGGAGGGCGGTTTGTCGAACCGGCCACGTACCACTGATGATGAACCAGTATGTGGACTGGTTAGGTCCTTTACCATTTCTTCTAAACATTCTTCATATTTTTCAAAAATTATTGATGAAGATTGGGTAGATTATTACATTGATTTTAAGGGAGTATTTTCCTTCCCTTATGTGGATTTTTTAGGACCCTAAAAATGCCCCCCATCGGAATGGGGTCTGATCAGAATAAAGAGGAGGCTATTCTGATGTAGAGTGGTCCTAAAAATCAAGCAGTTTGCGGTAGAGAGATGGACCCGGTGGGGGACTACTCCTATATAAAGGGGTCGATGTGACTTTTCCTTTACCAGTTCCATTGGTGAAAAGCACTCTCGTTCCTTGCTTTCATGCATCACCTCTACGCATAGCTTCCTTCACAAACTGCCTCATCCGTGAACCGACTTTGGCTTCTGAAAACTAATCCTCATCTGCGCTCACCCCCATCCACAAACTAATTTCCTAGACACGAACTAAACTCTAACAACTTTAAAAAGTAAGTCATGAAGGGACATTTAGGGAAAACTCTATACGGTTCAGTGGTATGTGGACTGGAATTATCCTTCAAACCTTGAAATTTTCATTTTGAACTTCACTTAAGTCCTGAATTATGGGAACCTGATTAGGGACTTGGTACGCGGTCTACCAGCCAATGATCCGTGGGCTAAGATGCTGCGAACATCTTCCACGTACCACTGGTTCGCAGAATATGGGCATCGCGAACCAACTCTGGGGTCGATACACATGGCGTACTATAAAGAACCTTTGTGGAGCCTTTTCCAAATATTTGGATTTTTTTTGAATATTATCCTTTGGACTAAATATTGGTATGGTTTCCTAATTCAGGAAGAAACCTGGTTCCTCCCCAAGCTACTGCTGGTCCTGTTGCTGCTCCCCTTTCGGCTGTCGATCAACACCAAAAAGATATGGCCATCTCTGTTGAGGTATAATTTCATGTCACCAACTTGCATCAATCCTTATCCAATATTCTTACTGAGACTCAGTGTGAATACCCATTTTCTAATAGCTTGACTGCTTATGGGTTCAACTTATTAATGGTATGATTATTTCATCTCAAGTCTATGATCCCTCTCTGATTGAAATTTTTGAGAATATACTTGTTACAAATCTGGTCATTCTTCCCCTAGTTGAATTTGATGTCATCTTAGACATGTATTGTATTTCTCTACACAAATCTCACATCAATTATCTTGGAAAGGAAGTTTTTTTTTGATATTTCAATATAAACTATGATCATATATTAATGTGATGATATGTATGAACTTCCTATGGAGATCACATCTAGTTTATGGGTATTAATATCCATTCAAAAGGTGTATTTTTCTGAAATGATTGGGTAGAAAATTAGCATCGATGATATGCCTATTGTTTAGGACTTTGTGGATGTATTTCTAGAAGAGTTTCATAGACTTCCACCAAAATTTAAAGTTGAGTTCTCTATATAGATTATACCTGGTTCCACACCAATTTCAAATACTCCCTATAGAATGGCCACAATAGAGTTGTAGGAATTGTAGAAGAAAATCTAAGAAAACATTGATAAGGGATTTATTCATCCAAGTGTTTCACCTTGTGGTTCACCTATTATTTTTAAGAAAAAAAAGATGGATCAATGCAGCTCTGCATTGATTATAGAGAGTTGAACATGGTCAAAATCAAGAAAAATTATCCTATTACCCATATTGATGACTTATTTGATCAAATATATAGAGATCAATACTTTTCCAAGATTGATAATTGTTTTGGATATCATCAATTATGGCTCAAGAAATAGTATATAACCAAGATGACATTTCATACAAGGCATGGACACTAAAAATATATAGTGATTCTTTTTAGTCTCACTAATTACCTTGACATATTCATGGATTTGATGAATAGAGTGTTTAGATATTACCTCATTCAGTTTGTGGTAGTATTTATAGATGATATTCTTATCTATTCCAAGAGAAAGGAAGAGCATGGAGACCACTTTAGAATTGTACTAAAGACCCTGAAGAAGGATAAACTATATGAAAATTTTATAAAGTGTGAATTTTGTCCACAAAAGGTTTCATTTTTGGATCACATAATCTCAAGATATGGTATAAAAATAGATCCATTAAAGAAAAAGGCTATTGAGTGTTGTCCTAGACTAAACATGGTGATTGGGATTCATAGTTTTCTTAGATTAGAAATATATTATCGAAAGTTTGTGGAGAATTTCTCATGACTATCGAATACTCTAACCAAGTTAACTCAGAATGGTACCAAGTTCCTCTAGATAGATGAATGTGAGGAAAATTTCTAGGAACTAAGGAGAAGGTTGGTCAGCACACCTATGCTTACATTACCCTATAATGGAGAAGAGTTTTTAATCTACAGTGATGGTGGAGAAGGGTTTTTAATCTATATTTATGTATCCAAAAAGGGATTTGGATGTGTTATTATGTATAATAACATGGTTATCACCTATGCCTCGCGACAGTTGAAGATCCACATGAAAAATGACCGAATTCATGATTTGGACTTAGTAGTAGTATTTTTTTCATTAAAGATATGGATGCATTATCTTTATAGAGAAAATTGTGATATATATATACTGATAATAAAAGTTTAAGATATATATTCACATAGAAGGAGTTAAAAATGCACCAGAGAATATGGTTAGAGGTGATAAAGGATTATGACTACTCAATACATTACCACCCTAGGAATACGAACAAGGTGGCCGATGCTTTGATTCAAAATGATCATGCTAGCTTATCCATGATGAGGATCACAAAAGATCCAATATTTTTGGATTTTCGAAGGGTGGATCTAGAAATCCTAAAGGAATGGGAGAATTATTATCTTGCTCAATTGAACGTTCAACCCTCTATCCAAGTGTAGATTAAAGAGGAACAAAAGAGAGATGTAGAGATGAAAAAGAAGGTTATAAATGTTCCTGATTTTAACCTTGATTAGGATGAAATGATAAGGTTTAGGAACCATTTATGTGTTCCTTCAATATAATATTTTAAGAAGGATCTATTAGAGGAATATCACATTTCTTCATTTTCTATTCATCCTAGAAGTATAAATATGTGTAGAGATTTGATGGGATACTTTTTGTGGGATGGCATGAAGAGGGATATTTCTGAGTTTGTATCTCAGTGCTTTATATTCCAACAAGTTAAGGATGAAAGACAAAAGTATAAGGGGATTTTTCATCCATTACTAATACCATAATGGAAATGTGAGAACATCACTATGGATTTTTTCATTGGACTCCCAAAAACCTCTAAAGGGTTTAATACTATAAGGGTGGTAGTATATCACCTTACTAAGTCAACACACTTCATCCCTATCATAGAATACTGCTCTCTATATTATCTTTCCAGGATATACATTAATAAAGTGGTAAGGTTTCACATAGTACCATATTCTATTATATTTGATTAGGATCCGATGTTTACCTCAATGTTCTGGAAAATTATTCAGTAAGAACTTTATATGGAATTGATTTTAAGCACTTCTTATTATCCTCCGATGGATGCTCATTATGAAAGGAAAACTCAAAACCTAAAGGATATCTTGATATCTTATTCGTTGTATTTGAAATGTGATTGGGATCAGAACCTTCTTATATTTGAGTTTTCTTACAAAAATATCTTTCACTCAAGAATTGTGATTTATCCTTATTAATCCCTCTATGAGAATAAATTTAGATCTCCAACGTTTTGGGATGAAGTTGGAGAAAGAAAGATATTGGTACCTAAGATAACTGAAGAAATGGTTGAGAAGGTTAAAACCATTCAACAACATATCAAGGAAGCACAAGGTCGACAGAAAAGTTATGCTGACAACCATTAGTGTGAAATAGAATTTGAAGTTTTTTATAATATTTTTCGATGAATATCTCCCTGGAAGAAGGTTATGAGGTTTGAGAAGAAAGGAAAACTAATCCCTAAATATATCATTCCCTTTGAGATTATTGATCGTATTTGGATGGTAGCCTATCACTTGTAACTTACTCCAAATCTATATCAAGTCTATACTATATTCCATGTATGTATCTTAAATAAGTACATACTTGAAACTTCACATGTACTAAACTCAGAGGTCATACCACTAGATCATGACCTTTCTTACAAGGAAAAACTAATTGAAAATTTGGATCGTACAAAGAAAGTCCTATGAAACAAGACCACTCATATGGTAAAAGTTTTTTTAGAGAAATAACTAATTATAGGAAGCTACATGGGAACTTGAGGATATGATGAGGTATAAATATCCTCATTTTTTGTATCATAATGACGAATTTCAAGGGATAAATTCATTTTAAGTGGGGTAGAATGTAACACCGTGAGTTTTTATGAACTTTTTTTATTTTATTCAAATAAATTAATTTCTCTTTTATGTTGTATGTTTCACACTACACCAATTAAAACTTTCTTTATATGCTACACCAATTTAATCTTATGCTACACATGACACCAACTTGGTTTGCGTTATATACAACACTGAGTTTCTATGAAACATCATTTTATTGTTATAATTATTTAAATGAGATAGTTAAAACCTAGATATTAAACATAGTAATATTAATAGTAATAACCAATTTTTAAATTTTATTTATAATTTTTTCATATAAACAAATCATATTTATAATTAAATATATAATTTTTTTAAGTCTTTACATGTTTAAAAATACTATTTTCTTAAGGGAACTTCATTTTATTCCCTTCTATGAACAATAGTAAAATTAATTTTTGACACTATTAAAAATTTAATTTGATAAAATAAAAATCATTTTTGAATTAATAATTTTGAAATTATCTTAGGGTGATTTTTTTTAGATTTTTCAGAAAAACTTCATTTTTGGATGAATAGTGAAACACACTGAATTTTAATTCAAAACTGCTTTTTTCATAAAATTTATTTAAATAGTTAAATTTTATTTTAATTTGGTTTTAAATTTTATTTTTTTAAAATTTACATCAATTGATTCAATTTAGGTCATTGGAACCAATTTCACATTGATATTGGATAAAAAACATCCCAAACATTTAAACATTTTTGCTAAAAAAACCCGCTGTTGCGACACGTCTGTGTGATTAATTTTAATTTAATTTATACCACTTTTGTGATTATAATTTAAAAATATGGATTAAATATTTTTAATAATAATAATTTATTATTTATATTATCTAAATATTAGTTTTTGACAAAAATATTTGTGAAAGTGATTTAAATTAATTACAGCGATTAAGAGAAAAAATATCTTAATAAAGGACTAAACCTTAACCTTAGGGCCCAAAACAACCTAGAAAATTTTCTAAAATAAAATTTAAGTTCATAATTAGACCCCTATAATCCCTTGTATCATATTTTTTATGTTATTGGAGTACCTTTTCATAGAAAAATGGGGGTGGAATTCAGTTTCCAAAAGTTTACAAGAATGCCACTCCTCCTCCACTATAAAAAGAAACTCACCCCTCTAACCTATTCAAAAATCTCAAGAAATTTGACTAAAAAAATCTAAATATCCTACCAACATCCCTACCTTAATCATAGAATAATTACTTTGGTCAGAAATCCATCCAAGGAATCCCATTGGTGCAAACAAAAAGGATTTACCCAAAGAAGAGGTAACATCCTTCCTCAAGATCTCTTGTTTTATTTTCATTATCCACCCCATAAAATATTCATATTACATTCTTATATAATAAACTAAGTATCATAAATATACTTATATATTTTTATTTAATTTTTTCTACCTACACTTACACACACTTCCATCTAATTGGTAATGAACTTACCGTTCTTGTGTACGGAAAACAATCATCTCATGAAATGATGTTGTTCATTTTTTCTTTTCTAACTCTAATGGTGGAAAATTATGATGTAAAATATATTTTTATATAATATATATGATATATATGATGTATATATTCTTCTATAATTATTATATAACGCATACCTTCATGCTTTATATTTTTTATAAATACGATAATTTTGTTTGGGGAAGTGTGGATGACCGCCTCCTCAAAGTGATGTTATTTGTTCACGCTCTACATGGAATTTATTAATGATGGGTTTAGTAAATGTATATAATATATATTACATAATAATTATACTATATTTAGTATATACATATGTGTAATTTACTTTATTTCTTTCAATATGATAATTAAATGGAAACATCATTCATACGTACGTACGACCTACCGTCTCCATAAATGGTGTATTGCATTTCATATTTCTATATTTAATAGATTATTATAAATACATATATAATGATAATATATTATATTTATATCATGTTTTACTTTTTTTAAATCATGATATAAGTATGAGGACAAAAAATACCACAAATTAATACACATGCTAAAAACAAAGTGAATATTACCCAAATTGCAACCTTAACATGGAAGTGTTAATAATAATATAAATACATATATGGTAATACATATAATAATATGGTTCTTTAGTATATGTATAATAATATTATTTTTAATATACATGAGGTTTTAATGAGTATGATGAGAGTTAATACATAAGGTAAGAGGATTTCCAGTCTCAATTTTATTTCTGTGATATTTATGACTTATTCACCAATAATTTATTTTGTGTGATTTATATATTTCCCATGAATATATTATATAATTATTATCCTTAAATATATGGGTATTTACATATCCATTTTATGATATCTATTTTATGTGGTTTATGTTTTAAACGTTACCAAATCGGTAAAGTAGTTTTGTCTCAATTTGCATTCTTTAAGAAACATGCCATAGATTTCAAAAACCATGTTTTCAAAAATATTTTCTATTTTTTTAAAGATAATGTTTTAATATCATTTTTAAGGAAAAATAAATTTAAAAATATTTTATGGTTTTCAAATAATTCCTTATAATTTTTTAAAATGTTTTCAAATAAATAATTTTCAAAACATTTTCAAGCTTTCTTTATAAGTTTTCAAAGTGTTTTTGAAGAAATTATTTTTAAAAAAATTTCAATATTTATTTATTAGTTTTCATTTTTATTTTAAAATAAAATGGGTTTCAAAATGTTTTATGTTTTAAAAATAATTTTTAAAGAAGAAAAGATATTTTCCTCAAGAGATGTTTTTGAAAGGATCTTTCCAAATTATTTTCCATCTAAGATGACATCCGTTGGTGTTGCACCTACCTTTCTTGGAAATGATCCAAAAGTTCCATTTATATTCTTTATATTAATGGATTATTTTTTGATGGAATTATTTTTATGAAAACCATTTATCTTTCATGAGTTATATACTTATGAAACTCACTTATTTTCATGGGTTATGCTTTTATGAAAGGATTATAAATCCTATTTTTCTAGAGGTTAAGATATTATTACATGTTTATGAAACCCATTTCATTTCATGGGTTATTATATTATTTTTTATGAATTTGTTTCATATGTATGTATGATTTCATTATGAGATAGGTGGGAGCTATATATCCATTTAATGAATTGAGTAAAGATTTATATATCATGAGATAATGAAGAAATCAAGTCAATTTGATTGATCCACTATAGGAAGATGGGGTAACCCAATGAACTATGGGAATATGGGGAAACCTGATCCATAATGAGAATATGGGGAAAATTGATCCACTATATGAAGATGGGGAACTAGATCCACTATGGGAAGATGGTGAAACCTGATCTACTATGGAAATATGGGGAAACATGATCCCTTACAGGGAAAGGACTGTGACTAGGGATGGTGGTGTGTCTCGCCTATTAGATGTAGTCCATATGAAGTGACCTATTAAGTTTTGTAAATTTACCTTGAATTATAGGCAATGATGTTACATATTTATGTGTTTTCCATATATTCTATGTCTTATGCCTATGATATACTCACATGGTTTATGTTTTTGATTATATTATGATTCATATTTTATGAACTACTAATATTTATGCCATGATTTACTTTTATGATCTTTAATATGAAGGGTATGATCTTATAATGTTATGATCATATTCCCATAACCTTATTCTCATGTTTATGCTTACATATATCCCTTTTTTTACCATTACTAAGCATATGAGATCACCCATTTTTATGTTTCCCTCCCCAAGTTATGAAGATATGTATTAAGTATGATGTGTCTAAGAAGGGTTATTTTCACAAAGAACCTAGTGGGAGATAATGTAGATAAATTATGTATCAGTGTTTATTATTCCATGTTTTTAAAGGCACTAGGATAATACAGTCTTTGGGTGCCTATTTTTGTAATGTATTAAGTATTCCGAAAAAGTGATGTAATGCTAATGTATGAAAATCATGGGTCATTATATACACTTCCATGAATGATGAGTTTCACATGTCGTAGCTTCAGAGATATTATACTAACCCTTCTTATATGGTAGACGTCAAGGATGTTGAGCTTTGTGCTGATAAGACCTTTAATGAGAATATGATATGGATTGTAGACCATATTAAGAAGGATATATGGGGTAGGAATATACCTATGGTTTGAGTACAGTGGAAGTATAGGCATGTTAAGAAGGAGACCTTGGAGAGGGATTATAATGTGTGAGCACAATGTCCAAACTTTTTCATTGAGACCCCATAATGATGCTTAGAGTAGCTCAAAGATGAACTATTATATGGTTGGGAGGTTGTAATATCCTGTATTTTTCCAAGTACATCCCTCTTTGATTTTTTTCATTTGATCGTTGGTGGACAAGTCTTGTTCAGGGATGGAGTGCCTTTATTGTGGAAAATGACCTAAATTTAAAGAATTTAGGATTATTTGATTTAATGGAGTCCATGTATTAATGTTTTAAATGGTTTATAGGGGTTTCCCATGGTTTGGAATGGTTCATAGGTGTTTGGGGACCTTATGCATAAACAGGTATAAGAATTACCCACTAGATGTTCACACATCATGAATGTGTTACACACCATATAAATGCATAGGTAGATTTCATGAACTAGAGTAGGGCATGAAGATATTATGCATATTGTAAATTATTCACATTATTTAAAATTTAAATAGGGTTAAATATTGATCCAATATGATGGATTTTTCAGGGTATATCTTAAAAAAAATACACGACATGTAAATGGATTACATGTTATGTAATTATCATGAGTAGTGGTATTAAATAGGGAAACAAATATGATTTTTTATATTAATTCAGTGCAGCCCTCTCCTCTTGAACCTATGTATCTTCCAAGTGAATTTGGAGCTTCATCCTCTATTTTGAATGTTTCATTTCGACATCTGATCTATGGTGAGTGTTTCTGTATTGTCTTTCTCATCTATTATATTGTTCTATATTATTACAATGGAAATAATTGGACCGTAGTTGGATTTGGTTTAACCTAGATGTTTTGTGATATAGGATTCCTTTATTGATCTATATCACCTCAATTTCCATTGGCATTACCCATTTTTGGTGTGGCTAAATCACCTGGGTAAAGGAAGTGGGTCTAAACCATGACCCCATGGTTTGATAATTTTCAATTATGTGCAATATTGTGATTGATCTAACATAACTTGTGCATTTAATTAATTAAATAATGGATTATATTTTTCCTTGTATCAATTTTGGATCCAATTGATTATGACCTAGCTTTTGGATACTCATTGGGTGAGAAACCCCTTGATTAAAATTTGAATTGGCTAATGGATTAAAGTGTGTTTATCATGATATGATACTGTAGGTGATTTCTTGATATAAAATCCCTAGGTAATGGATTACTGATTATTGATATGACTATTGATCATTTTTTATATAACTGAATTAGAAATTGAAAGAAAAATGGTAATTTTCATAATTAACCTTTTAGGATTATGATGTGATATTTTGATATCCCTACTTTTATGACTTGTTGTGTTAATGATTATATTGATTAGGATCTACCCAGTCCCATTCTAGAATGCTTATATTGACTAGGATCTACCTAGTCCCATGTTGTAATTCATATATTGAGTGGGATCTACTTAGTCTTATAC
The DNA here is from genome assembly GCA_963277665.1 of Viscum album. Lineage (NCBI taxonomy): Eukaryota > Viridiplantae > Streptophyta > Magnoliopsida > Santalales > Viscaceae > Viscum > Viscum album. The sequence goes on along the minus strand of OY728133.1, from coordinate 2,007,051,295 downwards.
TTTAATGATTATATTGATCATGCTTTACCCAACCCCATATTGTAATTCTTATATTGAATGGGATTTGCCTAGTCCCATGTTAAAATGATTATACAAAGGGCTCTTATCAATTATTTGATTATGCCATGGTATATGGATAAGGTTTTCATGGATGTGTTATATTCTTAGAGACATTCCGACATGGTGGAAAAGAAGCTTATTAGTAGTATTATATTAGTAGATTAATTAATACACATATTTATCACTTTACTGCAGAAACTTATTTATTAGACTGGTTTTGTTTAGAAACAGTGGTGTTGACCTACTATGTTTTACTCACACCCTATCTAGGATTCCATTCGGAACCCAAGAAAATTACATAGATACAGGTTTGGACAAGGGAAATAGACCTTATTGCTGATTTTTTTCATTTATTGATGGGATGGAGTTAGAGATGAGTCTTTCATGGGGTTCAAAACTAGGGTATTTTGGGATTATTTTTTATTAGATGATTATTTTATTTTTATTGTTTTTAGTTTGACATTAGATAGATTTCATCTAATCATTACATTATTCATCATTATTGGTTTATTGGGTTCTCATTTAATTTCAAGTTGTATTAATTTCTATTTATAAAGTTCTTCCATTACTCTGATATTTATTATTACTTATTTGTTTTCACTATATTGTACTCTATACTAGAGGGTATAGTCTCCCTAGTATACATATCACACCTCTACTCCTAGTTGAAAGCCTCTGGAGTACGAAGAGGAGTACATGAGGTTTAGTAACCAACCCATTTTGGCCATGTGAGAGAGTACCATATCAAGGGATGTTACAAAACTCTAACCAATAAGATATAGTAGTTCTAGTGGTATGGGCCTATGGGTCATGTATGGGCATGGTATGCCACTGGGCCTTCGGGTCATGTATTACGGGTCATGTCGGGCCTTGTGCCTTGGGCCTACGGGTCATGTACGGGTTCCCCTTCAACCCTTAAAAAGGGTATTATCTATAATAAAATAAAAAATAAGGCCTTCGGGCCATTCAGAGTTATCCACTCAACTATCCAAGATTCATATATGATATAATTGAGATGATTGTCTACCAGATATATTCATTGATTTTTCATATGCTTAACCAGTGTAAGTCATGATGAAATATAGATCTTAGCCCACTAATGGATATGGTGTATTTTGAAAGAGGTAATCATTTTAGTTGGGTCACATTTAATAAAATTCCTTTTTAAATGTAAAACATGACACTCATATGATAAAAAGTTTTGTTGTAGATAAATAGCATCATCACCATTTGACTTAAAATTGAGATCAATCCTAGATAAAGAAGAAACTTAATGTAAGTAATTTGTTAGACTGGTAAAAAACATAAAAATCATTCTTAAGAAAGAAGAAAATTATATCCTCCATTTTTTTTTGATTTTAATAATAATCAATTTTATATGGTTTAGTGAGAACTAGTACAACCAAGTAGTAGTACACAAAATAAAACACAAATCCCAACAAAATTTTAAAAATTCAAAACTCCCTCTGAGAACATCACACCAAAACAAAATTAAAATCTTAAAAAACCAATTCAATCAGAACACCTTGAGTTTTATGCCAAGAACCTCATCTTCGACCATCATAATTAACAACATCAACCAAATTCAAGAAGAAACACTGTTTTAGAAGCATGAAGACCCCACCATATCATCACCAGAGAAAACCAAAACCAAAATCATGAAAGAAAAATTCAACATCTAGGAATAAATACTACCAAACCAGATGATAAAATACAGGATGAAGAAGACCACACCCCCACCACTCCCACTATTAAATTCCCAAACAAAACCGCTGAAAACAACACACCTAAACAAGATGGGGTCATAAATGTTATATGAGGATAGAAGAGTAGGGGTGAGAGTGAGGGGGACAAAGAAACTCCAGAGATCCGAAACTCTATCACAAAACTATTGTCATCAAAGATGAAAACAAAAAAACCACCAAACCAGTAACACCAACAAGAGCATCCCACCACATCTTCAGACTTAAAAAAATTCCATTGAGCAAACCAATCAACACTTAAAAAATCATTCACTATAAAACTGCTTATTTGGAACAAATATATCACTAGATACACCACCACCAAAATCATCATTGAAATAGAACAACACACAAAATTGGACAAATCAGAATCTCCACCAGTAGAAGACCAGGCTACTGGAGCTGTACTATCAAAATGCACCATTGATGCCAAAAAAATCTACAAACACCATACTAAAACAACCAAAAGAACCTTCATACTATGCCGATATGAAGTCTAGTACAGTAGGATAGGCTGTAAGAGTAGAGGTTATCCTTTAAGGATTGATCTAGTTATGAAATTAATTCTAGAAACATCATTGGAAATATTCTAATAATGTGAACAATTTCAAGAAATATTTACCCTATTTTCTCAAAATTTTGAGGATACATAAAATTGGCATGTTATGTCTAGGTTTTGGTTTTTATTGATAAAATAATTGGGTAAAAATTTAAACTAGAAGAATGAAAGTTAGTTAAAAAGTCCAGTAATGTTTATTCAAGTAGCTGGTTAAGGTCAATAAACCCCAAAGGTAAAATTAGGAGGGAAGGAATTTGATTCCATATGATGGAATTATTTGAGATATTTGAAAGGGGTTTGAGATATTCCATAGAAGGTCCATATCAAATAATAGTGTTATAGAAATTAATTCTTTATTTCAAAGGGTATATGATATCAAATATATATTTTAAAAATGTTTTAAATATATAGGTGTTCAAAATCAAGGAACAAATTGGTGAATATTGAAACTTTCATTCAAATAATGAAATAAAAGTTTTTTTGAATTATATATTTGAAGGCAAAGGAATATTTTATGTTTAGATGGATCTTACTAAAATATGTTTAAAACTATATTTTTTATCATAAAACATAAGAGAAGTTGTTTGATAAAAATTATTTGTTACAAATAAAATGAAATGATTCATATAGTTTATGATTCATTCGATTCTATAACATAAATGAGAGAAAGATAAAAGGTTAACAAATTTTTATCCAGGATAAATGAGTTTATATAAGATATTTTTTAAAATATGAGGGATTTAATCCCACAACCATTTAGTGGAATATTTTAAAAAATAAAATCTTCTTTTCTAAATAATTATCTAAACACAAATAATAATATATATGTTATAGATACAATGGTTTATTTGTTAAATAATTCCCACTAAAAGAAATAATATTTATTTCCTAAAAAAGGAATTTTTTCATATTAACAAAATATTTTGAAGAAAATATAACATCAAATAGGCTAGTGGGAGATTATTTGAACTTATAGATTTTAAAAGTGTGTCAAATAAATAATTATGAATGTAAAAATATAAAGTGAATGTCACGTTATATACTAAAAAGTTTATGGAAAGTTATTAAATGATTAATGTAAAGAATTAAATTAGTTACCAAAATATTTCAAGGAAATTTTTTGATGGAAAAGTTCCAAGAATAATGGTGATGATGAACTTAAAAGGAGTTCTAAGTAGAAAAAAAAACGACTTATTAACATTTTAATATTGGATGTTGTGAAGTAAACTAGTTTAAATACTTTTTTCAAAGAGTTGAGTATAAGGAATATGATTCCTAAGTCTCACCATTATTAAAAATGTATTTCTTTATAGATGTAACTAACTAAAGAGTTATGTGAGGGAGTTTTATCTGATGGTCACATAGAGATGTGGCAGGAGTTATATAGAGATGTAATGAGTTTACCAAAACCCTAAAAGTATATTAAAAATAAGTATGATATAGTGGTTATCATATGAGATATAATGTGACAAACACTTATGTATATATTTTTAATGATATTAAAAGAGTTTAAGAATATAAAAAATATCATATTAATATAAAAATAATTCTCCACTACTTTACATATACTGTAAATATTATATGAATAAAACTCTCAAAGTACGACATTCAGCTATCCATAACTAATATTCATTATAGGGTGTTATGGGATGTAAAAAATGTTAAGGTTAGCATGAGTAATATTTCATATAGAGATAAATAATATGATCGTGAGGCATAAAATGTGTTTTGTACACTGGATAACCCAAAAAGTATACCACATCAAATGCTATATACTATTTTTTTGGTATACTAGGGTTTTGTCGTTGCAAAAATCCATTTTTTTTTTATTTTACAATAAATCAAATTTTTTGTTCAATGGAAACATTACATCCATTAACCAAAAACAAAAACTATACATTGTAGGTAAATACCTACAACTATAAAATCCAACCAAACTTAAGAATAAAACTAGAAAAAAAATTAAATTTCAAACAAATACACACAAAATCTCATGGTACATTAACCCTTTAAATTCATATTTCAAATATAATAGAACACATCATCACCTTAGATAGTGATCCACCTTGATCCATAAACTTAACATGAAAGTCACTTTCATTATCACCAACCCTTCTAGTGAGGATAACCACCAAAATATAGAACTTATCACTGCTCAAACATTCAAAATATAGCTACCAAAACACCAGAAAACACCACTATTTTCACCTCCAGGAACCAAAAATATCAAGGAGAACCATCCACGAAGATCACCATATTATCATGAATAAAGAACCCATTAACACATGAGACTAAAAATATCATCTTCAATACAAACCTGGTGATGGTAAAATAACATGATCCCAACCATTTAAGATAGTTAAAAAACAATAAAAAATGCTTAAAAAACAAAAAAATGTAGGATATCACTAATATGAGGACAAAAAATAACAGATACCACCTAATTATTAGAAGTAAAAAAACCTTAGGAAGCTGAACAAATATATAGATTCTAAGTGCCACCACTAGAAAAGTCCCAAACAACCATAATCTCTTTCATACAAGACAGAGGAGGGGGCTAGGAATAAATAGATTTGTAGTAAGAGAAGATGAATGAGAGAGAATTATGATAAGGAAGGAACAAAAAAATTACACCTTCAAAACAACCCCAAAACACCAGATCACTATTATGAAAAAAAATTATGGGGTTTTTACATGATGGGTTAGGTGATAAGAGTAGCAAACAAAGCATTAGAGGCCCTAAAAACCATTGATAGAAGACATGAAAATAGACATAAGACACCACCAAACACCACAAAAACACAATCCTAAACTTATAGAGTGAGATAGTATAAAACCAAAATGGATTTAAGTATGATGGATATGGAAATAAAAGTAGATAGGTAGTGTTCTATGATGTCAAAACATCAAAAAATAAACATCACCATAGAGATGTGAGGGAAAACCCAGAACGATGAGGGAATGGGGGATGTGGAGAGAAATTGAAAAGAAGAAGCACTCGCCATGAGAGGGAAGATGAAGGGAAAGGAAATGAGATAAGGGAAAGTTCTCAGAAATTACACTAATGGAGCCATTAGTAGATTCAGGAGGAAACCCTAAATAACTTTGAGCAGAGAGATCGAGTGAGAGATCCTGGAGAATATGACATCATGGGGAAATCTTTGAGATATTTTAGGGGTGTGTGGTTCATATTTGGATTTCCTCATACTTGAGGTTGGTGAGATACCTAATATAAGAACCTTAATACTTTGATACCTTTCTTACATAAGCCGTAAGGATTAACTTATCAAGGTTTCATTGGTTATTTTGTTAATCGTGTTGTCAGTTAGAGATTAACCAAAATGAAAATTTTCCTCTCATATGATGAGTATGAAATTTGGCCCCTTGATTGAGATAGACTATGGAAGTGTAAAACTATACCTAGATAAGAACCATGTTTTCCTTATTTATTGGGCAAGTGGCATGTGATGTGATCATCCATAATGGTGAATTCCATGTGATGTATTCATCAACTCAGTCAATCTAAACTTAGATATTTGAGAATGTATAAGGAGCCTATATGAGAAAGATATACTATGTGTCTCACAATCACTTGATATCTTAGAAAAATTTATCATATAAAGATTCATACTTTCATATGATGTAGCTAATTGATACAAGTATACAGATACATGTTTTTAAATGAGATCATGCTCTATCCCTTTGTACCTTTAGTAAGAATGATGCTTTTTTAGAGAATTCTATTTGTATAAATTTATGAATTCAGGAATTCATATTTGTTTTCAATGCTATAAAGGATCATGGGGTCCCAATTTTTGGTTTACTAAATGAGGACCGATCTTTACTCATAGATATTTTCTAAAAGAGTTTATATTTTATCCAAAATATTTTTGAACGAGTATTTAAAAGGTATTAGATATGATGTGATACAATATGAAATTGGTGACAACTTTAAAAAATATTTTGGATATATTTTAAAAATTTGTTTCAATGAACCAACTTAGGACACCATCAAGATTGGTACCTGAACCAATCCTCCATATACCTGAAGGGCATTCCCTATCCCTATGGGTTGGAGACTATCACTCGAGCATCAAACAAAAACAGAGGGAACAATTTCACCTGACCTAAAACAAACTGCATGGGATATATACATATAAAGGAAATGAAAAATGGAATACATATAAAATAATTTATATTACATAACCAAAGAGAAACAATGGTAGTGATACAAAGCATATAATCTAAACAAAACTCCAAGGTACATGTCTATTAACAAATAACAACAAAAATAAATACCAACTACTCCATATATATGTTAACCCATATTTTAATAAACTTCAATTCATGATTTTTTAAAAAAAGGTATACAAAATATAATCCCAAAATATCATTAATACTAGAATATTGGAAAATTTGGTATATAAAATCACAACTTATTATAGGAATATAGTGACATTATCAAAAACTTCCTTAACATGATCCTAAGATTCCATAATTATTTTAAAACTATTAAGGATAACCTTGGGATGTACATAATAAAGGGGTGAGATATAAATACCTTTAAGAGAATAAAAAAAATGAAATCATAATATATAGTTTCACATGTGATCCAAGATGCATATCAAGGTAACAAAAGAGGGGTGAGAATCATAATCTTGAACAATGAGGCATGATATAACATGATATTATAAAGGAAACATGGGAATGTGGAAACAACATAACACATGACATCATAAACACAATTCAAGGACAACCAATATGAAAACATAACATAGTGTGCTTAATATAACCTTATATGCACCATAAATGACATCTCACGAGATAAAAACATTACCCAATGTATTGGAGGTCTATATAATTCTGGTCCCACCTGCCAGTTTCATATAATGTACATTCATATGTGTGCCACATAGATCATATAACATAAGGATAACTTTAATCAATTTTAATACCATGATTAAGGAGTGTGAGATAAATACCTAGAAGTATCCAATAAATTATTTATAGTTACATATAGGTGAATTCAATTAACTGGAAATGGGGGTGGGTATTCACAACACAATTGTTTGGCATGAAAAATCAAAGGACAATTTTGGAAGAATAATGGTGGTAAATAAATATTCATAGAAGGTATTCAGGATAGTGAAAGGGGTATCTCAAAACTTTGAAATAATAAGTATATAATTTGGGATATGTAATAACATAATCTAAAATGAAAAATTGGGAATTAATAGGCATAATAAAAATAAGGTAATTGAATAAATAAGAGAAGGAGAGGATCCCTTATCTTGAGAGGAGGCTTATAAAATATTGGGAGGAGGTTCTTAAGAGCTTAGGGGAACCCTGGGATGAATATAGTGAGGTAAATAAAGAGTAATCTCATGATCTAAGAGTTTTAAGTAAAGAGGAATGAGAGGATGGGTGGGCTTATATAGTAGATGAGAGGAGAATTCTTTATTAATTTCCAAACTTAGGTTTTGTACTCGACGATAAAGTAATCAAAACCATAAAAATTAGCTTGGTTATTAACCATGGTTTGTGAATAAGGGGATTTATTTTCATTATTTTATAAGTTTAGTAATTGGAAATTTTAAAATAATTCCCATGATGATGTGGAAGTGATACAAGTACATAAATAATTGATTTTAAAATCCTAAAATAATATATAGATTTTAGAGTATTCAATAAGGATTTATAAAATTAATAAAATAACTTAAAAAACACATTATTTTTAATTGGAAATATATGTTTAGTCATGTATACCTTTTATGACATATATTACATCACTTTTGGTTCATTATTATGTCATAATAAAAATCATATATTTATACCATGTTTAATTTTTATGCAAAAATTTAATGATCTCATAAAATTATGAAAATATAATAATTTGACAATTTTGAAATAATTATTTAAAAAATAATAATAATTTTATTAAAATATTTTTTTTAAATATGATAATTTATACTTTTAAATAAAAAATTACAATTGATTGAAAAATGAAGGTTTTTCGATAAAAAGTGTTTTATGTCCCTTATAAAAAATTACATTTGACTTCATAAAATAATGTTATCATTTTTATTTAAAACATATTTTTTATTAATAATATTTTATTTAAATAACATTTTTTTAAAAATTATTTAATTCATCAAAAATAGTGTCTTCATTGAAACTATAGATTTCAAAAAAATATAATTTGTGTTTCATCGTATCAAAATTTATTTTTTATAAAAATCATTATTTAATCATTTAAAAAGTAATAGTAGAAATGGACACATAGCTCTTTATTACACAAAATAATGCTCTAAGGGTAAGGTGCGCAATGGTGAGATTTTCTTGGAGAGGTTTCACGTACATATTTAGGCCCTGATCTCAATGAGCTTTAACTCATCCCATAAATGGGTTCATTCATGATTTTGTTATTGAATATCATCTTGGTTTTGATCGTGGGTAAATCCTAGTGATACCATCTCCCTCACAATCTTCAATAAATGGGCTTCATAGGGTATGATCCTACTGGTCGAGGACATCACTTCTTCTGTCTATATCAAATGGACTTAATCATAACCCTTAATATATAATAATAACAATATCACTTTATAATGACTATATTATTAATGTTTTTAATGCATAAAAGTATTTTAAGTTTGACATGATATAATTTATAAAAGTCCAAAGTAACCAAAGCATTGCTTGTGTTTTTTATAATTCCACTTCTTAATAAGGTATTAACACATTTAAAATAGGAATTACATTTATAAATGTTTGGGTTGTTACATTCTCACCCCTTTCAGAAATTTCACCCTTGAATTTTTTATTTCATATACATAAATAGATGAGGGAACTTTTATTTCATCACCTCTTATAGTTCCCATATTACTTCCTCAAACTTGTGGTTCTGCAAAAATATTTTGACCAAGTGAGATGTCTTGTTTCATAGAGATTTGTCTCTCTGATTTAAGATCTTTACTGACTGCTCCTTATATGAAAGATCATTCTACAATGGTACCATATATGAATTTAGTATATTTGTGGGTTCTGTTATGTACTTATTTAATATGGATACATGGAACACATCATGTACATGAGTTAGTTTAGGTGGGAGTGCTAGTCAAGAGGACAACGCTCTGATGTGATCAAGGATCTCAAAGGGAACGATGTATCTAGGAATAATATTTTCCTTCTCCCAAAACCTCATGAATTTCTTCCATGATGATATATGAAGGAACACTTTATCTCTAACCACAAACTTCAAGTCTCATCGATGATTTTATACATAGTTTTTTTAACGTTTTGTGAATTTTATACAATGTATAATGGTTTGAAGCTTCTCTATCTTCTCTTGGATAAGATTGGGTCCCATCAACTTACACTCTCCAACTTCATCCCAATATACTGAAGTTAGAAAAATCTTCCCATATAGAGCCTCATAAGTTTCCATTTGAATGCTATAATTGAAATTGTTGTTATATGAGAACACCACTAGGGAAGGTATTGATGCCAACATCCTTATAAATAAATTAAACATCATCTCAGTATATCCTCTATATTTTTAATGGTGCTTTCATACTGATCATCTGTCTAAGGGTGATAAGTAGTGTTTAAGCTCAATTATATATCAAAAACTTTCTGAAGGCTTCTCTAAAACCTCTAGGTAAACCCCATATCTTGATCAGATAAAATAGAGAGTGGAAATCCATGTATCCTTACCACCAACCTTATTTATCTTTATGAGATGGTTAAGAGAGATATATTCCTTGATATCTATGAAATATGCTGAATTTTTAAGGTGATCAACTACCACCATATGAAATTATTACCTTTAGGTTTACAGGGGAGTTTTATAAAGAAAACTATGGTTATGTTTTCTCATTTCAATACTGGTATGGGAAATGGATACATCATTCCCTTATAATTATATTATTTAACCATGAATTGTAGGCATACTAAGAATCAAGATACAAACTCCACAATCTCCCTCTTCATGTTATCCTATTAGAAATTTTTCTTCAAATCTATATATGTCTTAGTGCTTCTTAGATTAATAGAGAAGGATGATCTATGCACATTATCTATAAGTTCAATCTTCAGTTCTAGTTTTTATGAGACACATATAGGGGTTCTAGACCTTACAACTCCATCTTCAGAAAAGTTAAACTCCTGAATATTTTCTACCTACTTCTATAATAACTCATCATCTTTTTGGACCACCTTGATCCTCTAAATAATTGATAGCTGGTCAGTTATTTGATAAAGGTAAGATAAATATACTTTTATTACTTCACATCCATACTTTTCATGTCTAAGAATATTAGTTCCCTTTCAATCCTCATAATGGATAGAGTTTTGGGATCCTTACTTAGAGAATATGCCACTTTGTTTTCTTTCCTAGGATGACAATGGATTGAAAAATTATAATCCATGATCATTTTTAACCACCTCAATTGGATCATATTGAGCTCCTTTTGTGTCAATATATACTTTAGGATTTTTTGGTTCATATATATGTCACACATCTCCACATAGAGATAATGTCTCCAAATATTCAATATAAAGATCACCGCAACCAATTCTAGATCATGTGTTGGATAATTCTACTCATGGATCTTTAATTGGAAGGAGGAATATGATATCACTTTGTCATCTTGCATGAGTAAAAAACATAATACCTTTTTATACGCATCATTGTATATCAAAAATCCTTCCCCATTGATGGCTAATGTAAGAACATCTATAGTGATTAGCCTCTTCTTCAGATCTTTAAATCTTTCTTCACATTCATTAGTCTAAAAAAACTTGTCTCCATTCTATTTATTCTAAGTTTTTTTAAAAGGTTGGGGCCGAAGCCTCATTTTATTATTAAATAAAAGACCTCATTTTATCTGGGTAGAGGGAGAACCATTACATAGCCTAAAGGAACAAGGACAACTGGCCTGGATACAAGGCTTGAAAGCCCATTTTTTGGGCCAAAGGGCCCTTTTGGTGAATAATACTACTATAGTACCCCCAGGCTGCTACTACCTGCTACAATACCACCTCCACTACAGTCAAACCACTGATATAGTACTCAGGAATTACTCCCTTGACTGAATTTGATCCTGGGTCTTTTGAATTCCAATCAGGAGCCTCTACCACTTGGGTATAGTCTTGTTGTCATATTAATTAATCTTAGTTAGTGAGATTGAAAATCATGAGAATTTTCTCAAAAATTGATGATAGTTCCTAGATAATATTGGGAAACTATAGATTTCCATCATAGATGTTGGTCTGGTCTATCCTTCAATTACCTATGTTTTTGATAGATCCATAGATATCCCTTTTTAGTGATAATATTACCTAATAAAGTTACTTCCTCCAACCAAAACCCACATTTACTATACTTTTCATATAACTTTTCATTTCGTAAGGTTTTTAGTACAATATTTAAATGATAATTATATCCCTCTTTGCTTTTATAGTATATAAGAATATCATCTTAAAAGTCACTTCTAATTTGATGAGGTAATCCCTAAGACTCTATTCATCTAGTCCACAAATATTGTTAAATCATTAGTGATTTCAAATGTAATCACTATGAACTCATCATGCCTATACCTTGTAGAAAAAGAAGTCTTGGGGATATCCACCTTCGTCAAATTTACTTGATAATATCCCAAATGAAGATGAACATTAAAGAAGTACTAGGATCCACATAGTTGGTCAAAAAATTCATCAATCCATGGAAGAGGATACTTGTTCTTTATAATGATCTTGTTGTGATCAAAACAATCAATGGAGAGGCACATTGACTCATCATTCTTCTTGTTGAAGAGGACCAATTCACCCCATGACGAATCACTTGGTCATACAAACCATTAATTCAGATTATATTGTAATTTTTTCTGTATCTACTCAAGTTCAACAATGAAAATTCAATATAAAGTCTTGTATATTGTCAAGGATTCTAGTATGACACCGATTAATAACTCAATATTATGGCTACGAGTAAGACCAAAAAATTCTCCAAGAAACACATAAGTGAATTCCCTTACAATGGGCATGTCATCAAGGATGTTATTTTCTTTAGTCTCAATAATTTGATCTAGATACACTTGATTTTAAGGTAATAATATCCATGCTTGAGATTTTGGCACCAAAGTAGATTCATCCTCCTCCTTGAACTTGTATATAATCAAAGGGTGATTTGTGACATAAAGGGTGATTTACTTCTCCCAGAAATTTATGTTGGCTATAGACAAGGAAATACAATTCATGACTATAAATGCATAAAATCCTAATAAAGGGAGTATCAAAAGGTTAAATAGGGAATTTATCCTGAAAATTTGGATTGGAGATGAGTTATATGCTCAGGATGTAACAATTGACCCATTTTCCACCTTCGTCGATAACTCTACTTCCATGTTTTGAGGTGGTGTTTTAATAGTTTTTCTAAACATAAATGATATGAAATAATACATAGAACTAGAATAAAAAATTATTTTTTCTTTTAATGAATTAATAACCAACATACCTATCACCACTTTGTTGTTAGGATCCAACTCAGTAGTTTTCATTGAATAAGCTCTCCTTTTCTCTCTAGGTCTTAGAGGTTTTTGTTCCTGGTTAACGTTGAAAACCCTTGTATTAGGGATTTGATTCACATAGTTTCCTTTTTCTTTATTGTTGAAACATTGAAAAAAAGGTTAAGGATTGATTGGAGAGTTCCTCTCTTCCAAAAATTGGTGGTTTTCTCTTGTTGGAAATCACTATCTAGGTGACTTTACTTCCCTCAAGTAAAGAATTTACCTTTACCCTTCTAGAAATTTCCAAGATGATTCTTCCCACACTTTTGACAAGTGGGATGATGGAACTTCTTACCATGATGAGATTTTTCCATCACACTTCCAGAATTAAAATCCATTATTTGCTTCTTGTCTCAAATCCCAAGATACCCTTGAGATTTTATAATTTCCATGTTGACTTTGAGGGAATATTGGACAATTTCCTCATAGTTATCAAAGTCTAATACCTATATATTTTCATATATTCAGTTTTATCCCACCAAATAAGTATTCAAATTTACTTTTGGTGGGAATTAAAAAGGAGAAGGCATATCATGAAATCCCTGTGAAGTTTTTATCATATGCCTTGATGGTTCTATTATCCTTTTGGTTGGGGTTAAGGAAATTCCTCTCCATTTTAAGTCAGTGTGTGTGAAGAAAATATTTTTCAAAAAATATTTTCTAGAATTCCTTCCATTCCATCACATTTATCTCCTCATTGGGATTCATATTTTTGACCATTTTACACCATTAATTAGCTTCTACCTCCATACAATAAAATTCCATAAGAAACCTCTCTTTCTCAGAGCATTGAAGGATGTAGAAGATATTTTCAATGGATTTGAGATATTTCTTAGTGATTATTGGATCTAAATATCCACTGAAATTTGGAATCCTTTGTCACATAAAGGTATAAATTGGAACTTTATCTTTATTAGGGGATTCAGGAATTCCTCCTGATTCATGTATTAGTAAAAGAATTAATTTAATTGAAAAATTATTTTCACAAAGTTTGTGATTCTTACTCTCATTGTGTTTTCCATTTCGTTCAGGAAGCCCCCACATTTCCCCTCACATTGGTTGTTGACCCGATTCCTCTTATTTTTGACCATTGAATATAAATGAAGGAAAAATCAAGGGTGATATTTTTTTAACTATTAAATAGATAAATGGGAAACCATGAACATTAAACAAAAAACTCATAAATGACATATATTCTTTAATCTATGAAATTTTAGGTTTCAATTTAAGTTACACATGATCTGTTTCCTAATATAAAATATAATTCTCATTTAGTTCCCTCAATAGTGGGTCATAATGAACTTGAAAATTTAATAAAGAATGTACCCCGAGAGTGTCAAAGTAGGTGTGCAGAAAGGACTATTTTCATGAACTAGGTGATGATACATTTCAACTCAATGTTCCCTTTTTGTGGTTATTACACCTATGTACCTCTGTGCTAGAGTAGGGATGTATTTTCTTAGAAACCACTTACTCTATAATTTATCAAAATTTAGGTATTTTTTCTTATATTTAGTAATATACCTAAGGATTTCACTAGAATTTTCTAATCCCAGTCCCAAAACAACTAGAATTTTCTTTGATAACAATTATGATGACCCATATTTTAATACACTTTATTTCCTGATTTATTACATAAAATTACACATAATACAATATCAAATGATAATGAAGCCTAATTTATTTGGGAAATTAGGTAATATCAGAATGAATTTAAATAGGAATATAGTGTCATTATTAATAAGTTCCTTAACATGCTCTTAAAATTCCATTGCTCTTCTAAAACAACATAAGATAACTTGGGGACAACATAAGAAAGGGGTGAGATATAAAGCCTAGTAAGGGAATAAAAAAAGGATAGAATAGGTTAGAATAGTACATGTGAGACAAGATGCATATAAAGGTAACATAATAGGGTCAATAATCATAATCTTAAACAATGATGCATGATATAACATTATAGCATAAAGGAAACATGAGAATGTGGAAACAAGAAAAAACTTGACATCATAAACATAAGTCAAGGATAACACCAATAAAACTTAACATAGTGTGATTATGATAACATCACATGCACCATACATGGAATATCATGAGATAAAAATATTACTCAGTGCATTAGAGTGCTATATAATTTCGTTCCCACCCATCACTTTCATATCATGTACACACATAAGTGTGCCACATAGATCATAGAACATAAGGATATCTTTAATCACTTTTAGTACCAAAATTAAGTAGTTTGAGATAAATACATGTAATTAACAAATAAATTAAGGATAGTTACATGTATGTGAATACCATTGAGTGGAAATGGGTATGGGTGTTCACTACACAAATGTGTGGCATGAAAAATTGTAAGATAATTTCAACAATATAATGGTGGAACATAAAGATTCATATAAGGGATTAATGAGATTGAAATGGGTTTATAATCACTTGAAAACCATAAGGATAATAAGAGGGATATTTAATAACATAATAAAAAATTAAAAACTGGGAATTAAATGGTATAAGATAAGGAAGGTTGTTGAATAAAGAGGAGAATGAGAAGATCCCTTACCTAGAGAGGATGCTTTTTAAAATCCTTGTAAGAGCTTATTAAGATAATGGGGGAACAATGAGGGGACTATATAGAGTTAAAATTATAGTAATTTAATTCTATAAGAGTTTTTAGTGAAGAGTAAAGGGAGGTTGTGTGAGTTTATGTAGCAATAGAGAAGAGAATTTATTTTTAATTTCCAAACATAGGTTTTGGACTCTATATGATAAAATAATAAAAACCAAAAAATTAACATAGTTGTTTCTCATGGTTTAAACCAAAGAGGATTTGTTTTAATTATTTTATAAGCATAATAATTGAACACATTAAAACAATGCCCATGGTGATGTGGAAGTGAGTCATGTTCATAAAGAATTGATATTAAAACCTTAAAATATAATATGGATTTTGAATAATTCTTCAAGGATTTATAAAATTAATAAAATAACTTAAAAAATTAATTCTTTTAAATGAAAAATATATATTGGTCGTGAATACCATTTATGGCATATATTACATCAATTTTGGGTCATTATGGTGTCATAATATATACCATATATTTATACCATATTTTATTTTTACCCGAAAATTCGACTCTCAGAAAATTATGAAAAAATAACTATTGGATACTTTTGAAGTGTTGATTTCAAAAATAATATTTATTTTATCCAAATGATTATCAAAATTTTAGAATTTACACATTTAAATCAAAAAATTCATATTTATTTAATGATACTTTTTTTTGATAATAACGGTTTTCTGACCCTTATAAAAAAGTGCATTTGACATTATAAAATTATATTACAATTTATATTTAATAAATATAGTTTAATAATAACATTTAATTAAAATATTATTTATTCCAAAAATTATTGAATTCATCAAAAATAAAATCTTGATTGAAACTATATATTTCTCAAAAGTACAATTTACATTTCATCGTATTAAAATCTAATTTTTATCAAACCCATTATTTAATCATTTCAAAATTAATGATAAAAAGGGATAAATATAATCATTGATTTATTAAAAATAAAACATAAAAATTCATACTATTAGGGTCTATATACACATTCCTTTATTAAACCAATGAATTCCATAAGGGAAAGGTGTGCGATTGTGATATTTTCTTAGGGTGGTTCGTTGTACATGGTTTGGGATGTGGTCTCGATAAGCTTGAGATAATCCCATAAATGGTTTCAATCACAATTTCGTTATTGAATATAATCTTAGTCTTGGTCAATGGAAAATCCTAGTGACTCTGTCTCCCTCAGAAGCTCTGACAAATGGGAATCATAGGGTATAATCCTACTGGCCAAGTCCATCGCTTCTTTCATATGTTTAAAATGGAATTTATCATAACCCTTAATATATAGTAATAATAAGATCACTATATAAAAACTATACTATCAATGGTTCTGATGCTTAATGGTCTATTACATATGATATTTTATAACTTGTAACAGTCCAAAATAACCAAATTAGTGAATGTGTTTTCTATAATTCTATTTCTTAATAAGGCATTCACTCATTGAAAAAGAGACTTTAATTTATAAATGTTTAGGTCATTAAAATGTGATAATTTGGTCAACATTTTACCATCTCACAACTAGATACCCATAATCAGCTAATATAAATCTCACCACCTCACTACATCACCTTTAATTTTCATACATCCAATGAAAATACAAGATATACACACCCCTAAAGGGGTGTGTAGGGTATGAGATAACATGTTCAGTAGGATCCCAACCAAGTGTTCCATATCAAGTCTCTATACAATAACCCCATATGATAAATTTATAAAACATGGAATGATAATAAGTAAAATATTTTTTTATCAAGATCATGGTAAATAGTTACCCTTTTTCTACAGTCCTAAAAAATATCGAGGAAAAATAGATTAAAATAATATTTTCATCAAAATATTTCTATTTCATAAAAAATATGTATATAAAGTCAAAATAGTACAAATCCAACACAAAAATGATAAACATTCCATAAATAAATCATGGTCAGGTTAGATAAGTTTCTCATACAGTAGTCATGACTAGTGCACATGAAAAGTCCCAAGTACCCATGAATCAAGGTCTAGGTAATAGAGGAATACCCCAAAAAACGAACCCTCATACAATATCAAGTCAAGTATAAAGAGCCAAATGCATCTCACTCTAGGATTATAATAACACCCCTAAAATTAAACCTTTCCAACAGCATCAAAAGATGAGACTCAATACTAGACCTCCCACCTAAGTACCCAAGGCCCCCATGTGTGGCATATAAAATGATTTCAAATTGATGACACATTTCAAATACAACTTCAAGCATCCTTTTTCCATCAAAATAATTTTTGAAAACCCATTTCACCATCCTTTTCAAAATGCATTGAAAATCATATTTCTTTTACCAAAATAAGGGGAAGAACATATTTTTCTCAAAAACCAATTTCAAACACACAAATAAGTAAATCATTATATTTTATTAAGAAAACTATTTAAAAAAACAAGAGAAATAAATGGTTCACATAACATAGGCTAGAGACAGAACCACCCACCTCGTACCTGGCTTGTAAACCACCCTTAACGAAATTAACCAACACTAAAAGGAATTCATAGAAACAAACAGAGGATCTATAATTGATTCAAACACATTATAATTTCATTCCATAACAACAAGGGTTGGAAGGAAGGTTTGGTTACACATACCTCAAGAACCACTTTTCCACAACATAACCAACAATATGAATGGACTATGAAAGAAGATATTTCAACGGATATAAAAGAATAAAATAAGAATCAAAATGATCTTAATGGATAATATAAATTTATCCCAATGCCGCTACCATGAAAAATGGAAATAATGAAGTAGATTGGTCTCTCACTAAGTGAGATGCAATACAACCATGCCAGATATTGAGAATTGAATGAAGCAATCTGAATGAGGAGGAGGCACACAAAATCAA
Source organism: Viscum album (assembly GCA_963277665.1). Taxonomy (NCBI): domain Eukaryota; kingdom Viridiplantae; phylum Streptophyta; class Magnoliopsida; order Santalales; family Viscaceae; genus Viscum; species Viscum album. Next base: position 2,007,032,865 of record OY728133.1, on the reverse strand, counting down.
CTAGATGAGAGCTTGTGTTCGAGGGGAAGTCCTGCATGACAAATAACATAAGGGACATTCATGAAGCATGATACAAATTATTGTTCATGAGGGGATTACATCATAAACCCCAATTTTATGGTGTAAATCCCCCATAATTCACGTACATAAAAAATCACATCATTTTGGTTAAATATATCCTGAGTGATGATTTTATAGTGTAAATGTGTTTTATGGAGTAAAAGGGGTTTACAAAATAAGAATGATATTTAAGAAATAAATATTTTTACACCCTAAACTGGTTTTACAGCTTGTTCCCTATGACTAATTTACATTGCAAATATGGGTTTTATAGTGTAAAAGAGTCATGTAGTCAGTACCAGTGGTAGTTCCTATGAAAGAAACTCACCAAACCAATTATACACCCTTTGAAACTGATAAAAACACTCTTAAACATCAAAAGGGAATACCTTAAAATATATGATGTTATAATCTCCCCACGATAGGACTTTCCATCCTTGGAAAGTTATGTGGATGAAGGGTTCTCCAGAAAGAGGTGAAGCCACTGCCCCCTCACTGACGATTCACGGTCCCATGTCTCGTGAGAATTTGATCATTGTCACCATACCACTATTAATAATGGAATATAAATCCCATGAAAAAAATTTACATGAGAATTAACAATATCCACTAGTTGATCAACAACTAAAACATATAGATCCAACTTGATCTCAACCTAACTCATAATGTGAGAGGGATCAAGATGATACTTCTTGAGCTGTGATATGTGGAAAAAATAATGTATACTCATCAATTGAGATGAAAATTCCAATTGATAAGTAACCCAAAAAATCTTCTTAGTGAAATAAAATTGTATAATATATCTTGAATAAATATTCCCCTATTTCCCAATCCAATATTGACCCAACTAAGGATAAACTTTCAAGAAAACCCATCCACCTATAGAAAACTCCAAATAAAAATGTCGATGATATGAATATGATTTATTTTTACTTTGTATCATAAATAGATGTTTATACATATCCTAAATCTTCACCGACATCTCCTGAATGACACTTGTTCCCATAAGAGAGGCCTCACCCACCTCTCCCCAACAAAGAGGTGACTTACACAGGTGACCGTTAAAATCCTCAAAGGAACCATTTTTATTGACAGATAATAACTATTATTATATGGAAAATAAACTAGTCCCATATGGATATACCATAATCCATCAAAAACCAAGACACAATCATAGAGAATATCCTCCATGATCTGAATAACATGCTATATCCGACCGTCTGTCTGTGGATGGTAAGTTGTAATCAACTTGACTTGGGTACCCTTTTCCTGTTGGAGACTCTTCCAAATTCTAGAAGTAAACCTGGGATACATATCTGAAATGATGGCAGAGGGAAACCTCGTGTAACCTCATGATCTTCTGTACATATAGGTTACCCAGATCTTCAACCTTAGTGGTGTCCCTAACTAGAATAAAATGGGTTGATTCCATCAACCAATGAATAAACAAACCTATAAAATTATTCCCTAATGTAGTCTATGGAAATAAAAAAAAATTCCATGGATGCCTCATCCCATTTTCAAACTAGCACTAGAAGAGGTTGGAAAAAACCCTATGTTTTTAGATGTTATACCTTTATCTGTTGGCAGGTGTAATAGTGGGAAACAAAATTATTAATGTCATGATTCATACCTGACCACAAGAAAAATAAACTCCTCATAAATGTTGGGATGAAAAAATGATACCCAAAGAAGAGAATACCATTATAAGGGAGAGACCAACTAGAAATAGTCTCCCCATCATAAAGAGTTTCCTTGATTCCTCCAACCTAATCATCCTACTACTGACCCTATAAAATAGACTCAAGGAAAGATAATGATAACCTAACACTAGTTAGATCCATACCCAAATCATCCTCTTAAGCATCTATATTCAACTAATTGAATATCCTCATAAGGTTAAACTCTTCCTTCGATTCCAAAACATAATGTAAGGGAACTTTCTTAATGGGAGCATCCAAAATGACATTCCCCTTCCTCGGGGTGTAGGTGATGTCGAAATAATACATCTTACGGTACTCTACCCACCATCACTATATGAGATTCAAGTCCTTCTCAAAAAATATATAGACTAGACTCTTATAGTCAAAAAAGACTATGGACCTCTCCCCCAAAGATAATGCCACCTATACTTCAACATATGCATAATTGCAACAATATCCAAATCATGGGTGGGGTAATTATCTCATGCGGCCAAATATGTAGAGATCCATAAGCCACCACATGAATGTACAACATAATAACGCAACCCAGACCAGTGGAAGGATAATCACAGTATACCACATACCCCTTATTGGGATTATATAAGATCAAAATAAGATCTGATGTTAAGATCTGTTTCAACTGATTAAAATAAGTTTGACACTTAGCATCCCAAATTAATTTCACCCCTTTTCTGGTAAGATCATTCAAAGGTGATGCCAATTTTGAGAAATCCTTGACAAAAAATCGCTAGTATCAAAAAAACCTAAGGAGATTTTTATCTTGAAGACATTTAGTCTCAAGATTTACAAAAATAGATTGAGATGATTCTCATGCCCATAATAAGATCTTGAATAAACCATGATATCATCCAAAAACATAATGACAAAGTTTTCAAGACACTGATGTAATATCCAATTTATCAAATCCATAAAAACCACAAGAGTTTTTTTAGAAAAAAGGAATCTCAAGATATTCATAATGGCCATACCTGATCTAGAACACTGTCTCCGATATACTTAACTCCCAAACCCTGATCTGATGGTAACCCAACTGAAGATCAATATTTGAAAAAAACCTTCCCCCTTTAACTGATCAAAAAATAAATCCACATGGGGAAAAGGGTACTTATTCTTAACCTTCACCTGGTTCAACTTTCGATAGTCCATGCACAAAAAAAGTGAACTTGTTGCCTTTAGAAAAGATAATAGTGTCTACCCAAGACAAAACACTAGGGTAAAAAAACCTTTCTATATCATATCATCCAACTAAATATTTAGCTCTTTTAGCTCCACTGACACCATACAATTAGAGGGTATCAAGATTAACTGAGTACCCAATAAAAAATAAATTGTAAAATCTACCTCCCACTTCAAAGGAAGACCATAAAATTCATCTAGGAAGACATTGGTGAAGTACTTAATAATAATAAGAAGAACTATAACAAAGGAAACATCACTAGGATCAACTGCAATGACATAATAAAAACTGAAGAGATTTGGGAGGGAGGTACCTACATAACCAAACCTCATATCTAACTCTCCTTGAAACACTCAATCCCATTGAAAAAATAACCAAACTCAGTAATGATAAAAATTAATTTCAGCATGATGAGCCACAATCCAATCTATCTCGATGATGATGTCAAAATGATACAAATCAAGAACTAAGAAATCCATGACTAACTCTGTGTCTGATACTGATAGGGAGAAATATGGACATCGAACCCTTGTTCCATCCTCCTTTCAATAGTTGGTTCCATATCTATAAAAAAGGACCTGAGCTCTATTAGAGGTTTAAACACATCAACAAAATGGGTAGATAAAAATGAATGAGAAGTAATAGTATCAAATAAAGTAGTTTATATAGAAGATAAAATGAAAATGGTAACTCTCAATATCACTAATCCTGCAGCAAAATTCACTAAAAACTCATCCACTATGTGAATTTTATTCAATACTAAGTCCTGTGGCATGATCCCAATAGACTTTGAAACATCTGACTGATCCACAATGACCTTTGGAACTAAAGAACCCTGACCATAATGAGGCATAAATATAGCATGAAAGAACCACTACAAATGGACCTAGTGGCCACAAGTATTGTAAATATTGGAGGCTATAGGAAAAGTATGTAATGCATGCTAGAACTTTCCATATTGATATAAAGTTGTAGGAACATTAAAATCCACTACTTATGGTGTGCTGGAATCCCACAGCTATAAACTACCTCCACTACCCCTACAATGGGCATGCCACTTCCTTTTCTTTCCCTGAGATCCATTGAAGTTTCTACTGGGTGAAAGGTAAGGGATTATAACCTATATTACATATCATATCTATCTATTCCATCATATAACTTTCTACCTTCTCTACATAGGTGGAAAGCTTCAGCATATATACCTATGATTGAATGTCTAGTCACGAACCTTTTAGGTATTTTTAATATTTCAACTAGTCTTTCATCACTACCTATAGATATAAATAAACCAGTTCCATGAATAGATTGGTGTATTCCAACACCTAACACTCTCCTTTCAACAAAGAGAGGTACATGAGATAATTTTCTATCATCAATGATTTTGGGTTGAACTGTTGAAATAATAGGATCTTGAAACCCATCCAATCTAGACCCACATGCTGGTTTTCTTATACCATGGAATACCAACACTTCTTTCTAGGAACCTTCAGCCTGAAAGTTCCACACTTAACATTGTTAGCCATAGGTGTATCTAAGAAGTCAAAGAACTAATTGATCTTGTCCAACCAGTCCTTCACCTCTTGAGGTTCATTCAAAACCTTAAAGGATGGGGGATTCTCATCTAGGAACTATTTCGATCTATCTCTATCTTTATCATCTCTTAGAGTTTCCTCAACAACTGGTTTCTGAGATCATTATAAATTTTGGAGCATGAAAAAAGCTGACCACATGGTAGCCTCTATAATATTCTGATAAAAATGTGTAATCCCTTGAGGATCATCTCTCACTATACCCTCCTAAGGAACCTGATGAATACTTATCAGAGGCATATTTCTATACACAAAAAATAGAATAAAATGATCATATAGTAGGAAAAACCTTAGTTTAAACTAGATAAAAATAATAATAAACTAATATCATGGTCAAAACTCAACATCCCATGGTAATTGAGTCTTGAAATAAAAAGAGATGACCCGAAACTCGTTGTTACCTACCACTTAATTTACAAAAATCCTATCTCTAGTCTACCAACTTCACAAGACCGAGAATAACCTTATCTAATACCAAATGGTAACGAAACGATCCTGGATACCCTCAAGAATAATACCCAAACTAATCTTCCACATACCCAAAGGGTGTTCATAATCCCCACAAGTTGGTGACTAACACCCATACAACAAAAAGTAATAGAGGTAATGATTTCACTCAACCTAAAACAAACTGTATGAAATATATATGTACAATGGAAAGGAATAATGAAAGATAACTAAAATAATATCTATGCCATAACCAAAGAGAAAAAATAGTAGTGATACAATCCAAAGTAGATAAACCAAACTGTAAGGTACATGAACTAAAGAAAAAGAAAACAAAAATAAATACTAACTACTCTATGTGATAATGTGGGAAATGTTCCACTATTTGAAAGACAGCTACCCTTACCCACCTAACACAAACCGCTCCACCTGTAACATCCCCAAATGATAAAGGGTTAAATGACTAAATGATATGACTCATGTCAACAAGGTGCACCTTCCTTTTCGGAAGCCTGCCTGATTAGAACTCCAAAGTTAAGCGTGCTTGGCCTGGAGTAGTGATCAGGATAGGTGACCTTCTGGGAAGTTTTCTAGGGTGTGTGTGAGTGAGGACAAAGCACACTACAAAGGACAAGTGTTGGCCTGTGGGGACAATCATTAGTCAGATGATCCGTTCAGGCATGTGGGTGGACCCTGGGGTGGGCCCCACATGTTTGCAGGGGCAACTGGTGGTACCTAGTGGGCCAGGACCCGACGACCATGTTAAGGCGGGGTGGCTGTGCTATCACCGGGACCCGGTTGTCATATTTGGTATCAGAGGAGGAACCCAGCCTTAAGTGCGGTGCACTGCCTGGGTTGAGATGTAGGGCCCACAACGAGGGTGTTGTGCTCTAAAGGGGGGGGGGGGGTGATTGTAACATTCCCAAATGATAAAGGGTTAAATAACTAAATGATATGACTCATGTCAACAAGGTACACCTTCATTTTCGGGAGCCTTCCTGATTAGAACTCCACAGTTAAGTGTGGTTGGCCTAGAGTAGTGATCAGGATGGGTGACCTTCTGGGAAGTTTCCCAGGGTGTGTGTGAGTGAGGAATAAGCACACTGGAAAGGACAAGTGTTGGCCTGTGGGGACAATCATTAGTCAGATGACCCGTTCAAGCATGTGGGTGGACCCTGGGGTGGGGCCCACGTGTCTGCGGGGGCAACTGGTGGTACCTAGTGGGCCAAGACCCGACGACCATGTTAAGGCGGGGTGGCTGTGCTGTCACTGGGACCCAGTTGTCATATTGCGAATTGTCACACTTGTCTTTTTTATATTATTTATTTTATTGTTTTATTGGGAATCAGGTGGCTCGGGTCGAAGCCTGAATTAAATTTGTTTGAGTTATTTTTTAAAAAACGGATGTTTTTCCCTTGGTTGCGTCTAGCGCACCGTGGTCGAAGCCGCACGGCCTCGCCTGGGTCGCCTCGCAACCTCACTTAGATCGCCGCACGACTTGCCCGATGTTCAAGGCCGATGAGAACTATGTGACGAATAATGAAATGTGAATACAATGAAAATTGAGACCGCGCGGCCTTGGGTGAGGCACGAATCGGGCGAGGCACGTTTTTGAAACCGCGCGGCCTTACCTGGTCCACCGGGTGACCTTCCAATGTCCAATTAATTAAATAGAATGACATGTTGATGAATAAAAAAAATTTAGTGATAAAATTTAATGAATTGTTTTACTGATAATAATAATATTATTAATTGATTATATTGTTAATTATTATTGAGTAATAATATTATTAACATTAGTGTCAATACTCAGGTTATTTTCTTTATTATTATTATTATTACTATTATTATTATGTTTAAGTTTACTTTTTTTTGGGGTTTTATTCTTTTTTTTTTCTTCCTTATTATCTCTTCTTTCCATTTATTTTCTCTTATTTATTTTTTTTGTTTTATTTTTCTTCCCTCTTCCTCACTTTCTCTCCAACTTTCTGAACCCCACTTTTTTTCTCCCCACATCCCATAGCACTGAACACCCTCCCTCAAAACCCTATGCGGCGCACCTTCACCCCTTGGCCGCTCTCCCTCTTTCCCCCTTCTTCCAACCACCGCACACCACCCCCTCTACGGCTAACAGCGGACTCCCCATTCCCCTCCTCCATGCTGTACGCTAAAACCTTCTCTTTGGGCACCCCGTCGCGATACCGCCTCCCCCTGCTGTGCGTTGAAGGCCGCCGCCGCCTCTCCTTTGAGAACCGCCTGCTTTGCTTCCCGGACTAGCCGCCACCACCCCCATGTCCGGCCAGCCGAAACCCCATCCGGTGACCCTCCAAGCCGGTGCTGCCCTCTCTTGCTGTCCGAAGCTTCCTCGCTAGACTTTCCCCCTTTTGCCGAGCCTTTGTCGTGCCGCCGCACCATCTACCCTTTCTATATGAGTTTTTCAGCTGGTATGGGTCCAGATTTTGGGGGTTTTAGCCGAACATTTTTTTGGTTTCAATTCATGTTTTAGGATATATTCTTGATGTTGTTGGTTTAATTGACTGGTTTAGGGTCAATTTTTGGGTTTGTCTGAGTTGCGGTTGGTGTGCGACGATCCTTGCACACCTTTTTTTATGAAGTCTGCCACACTGAGGTAGGTGGTTCCCCGTCTAATTATTATCCGATGAATTAATTTTCAATGTTTATTTTGTTTTTCGTATTTTTAATTAATTTTTGTTGTGAAAATTAAGTTTTATTTGAAGTTTGATTTTCATTGAAATTTTTTCGTATATTGATCATATTATTGGGTGTTTTCTGCTGAGAACTCTATTAGTGACTTTTGAATTGTGCAGTTATCTTATTAAGTCGTGTAAGTGGTGCAGACGGTTTTTTTACATGGCGTCGGGTGCGTTTGGTCATAAAAGAAGTTTTTGCATGAGTTTAGTGGTTAATGTTAAGCAGTTTCTTCTAAATTATTTTATAAGCTTTTATTTTTGGCATGTTAAACTATGTGGTTTAGACAATGGTGTTTTTATGGTATAAGGGTTTTCCGTCAAACCTTTTGGTGGTGCGGGTCACACTTTTTATTTTATTTGAGTGCGTGCAGTGTTGGAAGGTGTTTTGGATTTCTAAGTGTTTACCCTTGTGTGTGTAAAACCATGTGACACTCCTTTGCGGTTGTTTTGTAAAAATTTTAAGTGGTTTATTAGATTATGTCAATAGTGTGAAGCATGTTTTGAAAACATTCTTAGCAAGTGTTTTTTTTTGAATGGTTTTTGTGTGTGTGCATATGGTTGTTTTGGCGTGTGTAGTATCTTATAGGGTTTGAGTGTATGACTATGACATGTGGCATGAACTTTGAATTACTTGAGCAAAAACGGGAAGCCTGGGTACTAGGTGGGCGGACTATACTAGCGTGCTAGTGATACGGGAGTGGCATCGGCCCAGTTTCACTTAGCGGGATTGACACTTACAACACTAACTAAACATTGGATGATGACTGGAGACCACTATGGTAGGAGGTGTTTCCCTACTAGTGGCTCGTTCACAGGAATGTGTGATATGGTTCACCAAGACGTGAGGTTCTAGGGTCCCACTTCTTGCTAGTATCTTTAGGGTATCCCATGTATTGAGCTCTTCCTCTGCTTTCTGCTCACCGTCGGCACACGGTGTGACGTTGGGGTTACCAAGAAACGTGTGTGTGAGTGTGTACATGTGTGTGTGCATCTGTGTGTGCGTGAGTGGGTGTGTGTGCGTGCGTGTGTGTAAGTTTGTTGAAGTTGTTTTATTTTTAGAGAAGTTTCCCCTTAAAAAACGTTTTCATTAAAATTCTTTAAACACTTGTTTTATTTTATTCTGTTAAATTTCAAATGTATTTGTCTTTTAATAATTATGCATGGAACCTTTTTTTGGTGGCATCCTACTGGGATCTTAGCTCACACCCTACATACACCCTTGGGTGTATGTAGATTCCGTTTCTTCTACTTTCCAGGTTGTGACTTTGTGCTCAGTAATGGTGGTTCAGGTTGCAGTTGGTCTTTTCATGCAGAGTGGTGATGATGTGGCCCCTATTTTTCCAGGAGGTTTGAGTATGAGTTTTAGTTTCCACTGTCTCCTGTTCTTTTTAGTTCTTGGTTCGAGTTGTAGAATTTAAAAATGTTCATAGTTTAAAGACGTGTTTGGTTGTCCTTTTTCCAGTTTCAGTTTATTTATCTGGCTAGTTGTTTTTCTGTCTTTTATTTTGGGTAAAATCGTTCCCACTTGTTACTTACAATACCTGGGCACATGTGCCAGCCCATGGGGATCGGGAACGCCCTTCAGGTCATGTCACGGGCTGGGTCGGGCGCCGGGTCGGATGGCGACCCGGCCTGGTTCGTGACAAAATGGTATCAGAGGGCCATGTTTACTCTCTTGGGTTATTTTATTTTGAGATAGAGTCAGAGTAGACCAAAATTAAGGTTGTCGGGACTCGGCGTTCTGGCTATGAGTAAGGTTCCTGGCTAGCACAACTCGTGGTGGGACTCAAGTTACCAAAGTATGTTGAAGTTTGTCTGAGTTTTTGGTCCTTGTGGATAATCTTGTCTAAAGGAAATGAAAAGGGGTAAGGTCAGTGGTCCTAGTGATCTCACAGGGTCTTGCAAGCCATGTGGAGCTGGGGACGCTGCCCTAGAATACCCTCCGTGGTAGTGGCATGACTAGCTTATGTCCGCCAACCATACGTTCCAGTCACCCGCTAACATAAGTTTTCTCTTGCGTCTTTTCTCGTCTCCTTGTTTTGGATTTGTGGGAATTTGGTTTTTAAGTAAAAATGTTTTGGTCTTCGAAAATGTTTTGAAATGAAGAATTTTAAAAACAAAATGAAATGATGTGTGAGGTTTGAAAAGTGTGGGTTGGATGTTTTGGTTCTGAAAAATGGAATGGTTTGATTTTGATCCTTGGTGTTCTCATGGGAAACCACATGCATGAGTGTATATGAAAAGGGAAATGGTTAATGGCACGAGCGGATGAGTGTCTGGATGGACATGAGGTGGGTGCTAGTGCGGAACGAGAACACGCATATGCAAGGCCCATGGGACACCATTGGTGTTTGTGCAACCCACTGTCTTTGCTTATTTTCAAAATGTTTTGTAAAAGGAAAAATTTAGGGTTTTTAAATAACTGATGATTTTGTGTCATTGCATTTTGAAAGGTTGGATGTGAGGCGTTTCGAGCCGATAATCATTGTTGACTGATTTGTGTCCCGAGTTTGAATTTTTATTTGTATGTTGGTATGAAAGTGTGTAGTTGGTGAATTATTTTGAAAAGTGCATTGGGGAGCCCTTGCAGTGGTTCCCCCTGCACGTTTGGTGTTTGATTGTGGTATGTCTTGACCATTGGACCAGTTCCGTTGAGTCCATGATTTTCTTTCTTGATTAGTGTACGCCCACCATAAAGTGTTTACATGTGATTAAAGTGTGGCCATGGGAAATTCGCCATTGGTCAACCCTCCAGTTGATCAGAGGAACCTCTTCTTGAATCCTAGAATTGAACCCACCTCTCCTTTTTTACAACTAAGAGGATCCTCTTGCAGCGGGATGACAAATGCGAGGGGAGTTGAATGGAGTTTTTGTCACTTCGTGTTATCTGAGTCATCGGGTATGAAGTTTGACATCGTTGCGTCTGATGGTTTCCCCTGGAAGCAGTTAAAGAAATTCAAGTGGGGAAAGGTGAAGGTGATTCAGAGTTATCAGTGCTTACTGATGTCTTGAATGGTTTGTAGTGTTTTCATCGGCTGCAAGGGTCATGTTTGGTGACCTCATGCAGCGTGAGTTCTCTTCGTGGTGAAAAGGTGGAAGTAGTCAGGAGTGGTTGGTGCTGACCACTATTCTAAATGACCTTTGGTCCTTCATTGGTTTTGTTTAATAAAGGGTCTACGTTAGGCCACTAGTGTGGCAAACCCAGTCACATGGGGATGCTATGGTCAATTGCAGGAATCACGTGTTGTTTAAGACTCAGTTTGAAGTCCCTCTCCGTATAATGTTCCTCTCAACAGCAATGGTCATGTTCAGGTGACTATTTGTGGTTTCATGTTCTCATCCAGTGTGACAAAGGGTGATGCGCATGCACCATTTCAACTCTTGTGTTGGTGAATGTTCAGTGTATGATCAGTTGGATGTCGTAATGTGTTTTGGTTGATGGTGTTTCCTCGGGTGCAATATGATTTCATGTGGCACCAAAATGAGAAGCTCTGATCGGGAGTCTTCAATGCATGACTGCAAGGCAGAAGATGCTTCAAACATCAGGGCTCCAGCCATAGGCCTCGGAGTGAAGCTGGCGCGTGGTCAGGAACCCAGAGAGTGTATGTGACCCCAAATTTATTTCTGTCATCGGTGTTGAAAGTGAAAGTAGCTTAAATTGTTTTGTATGGTTGTTCTGATCCGAATGAGCCGTCTGGTTGCATAAGGTTTTCGCGACCATGTGGAGGCGTGTTCGCCTCATTGCCTTAAAGTCTTGGGGGTTGCGTCCCATTGGATGCAATCACTTTAGTGGTCCTTATGGGTGTTTGTTGAGTAAATCTGTCTCAAATCTGAATAATGATCATCCAGGAATGTGGAAATGCTGGTTTGTCTTGGGTCATGATTTTGAAACCCCGGTAGTCGGGCCCCTCCCTCCCCACCCCTTGTGGTGGGGTGTTTGGTCACCATCGAGATTTTTTTTTCAAATTTATGTACCCTCTGTTCATTCTAATGGCGGCTAGACCCACGATGGATCTCGCACAAAGGTCTCTAGAATAAATCGATGTTGGCCTTTTCTTAATGGTGGGGAGTCCACCCGGACCTCCCCATATTGGTTTTCTAGTCTCACCTTGGGCGTTGGTAGGTTCTTAATGGTGGGGAGACCCGCATTGGGTCTCACATGAATGTCTCTAGAATGAATCAGAGATGGAATTTTCTTTAATTGCAGGGAGTCTGCTCGAACCTCCCCGTGTCAGTTTTCCAGTCTCGTCTCGAGTGTCAGTGAGTTCCAAATGGTGGGGAGCCCCTCGGGCCTCCCCATGTTGATCTTTTTCTTCTGTTTTTGAATATGGCTTGGTGATAAGTGATAAGAGTGTTCCTTGGACATGGTTTGACCTTGTTGTTCACTCCAGCTAAATGTTGTGGTTTTCGTTTGATAGTGCTTGAGATGTTTTGGCTTGTGAAGTTGGTTTCTGTGGGTGCGAGAGTTCCCTTCCTCGGTCGGTCAACTAGAGGCGTTCTAGCTCTTCGGGGCGGGCGACACATATCAGAAAGTCTTTTTATGGGATTCTTGATGTTTTCTTTGAGGCACTTTCTCTGAGAATGATGCTTTTTCCACTTGTCGCTTGTTGGTTGTGGATATCCCCTTTAAACCCTAGTGGGGGTATCCGTTTCCTCTTTGTGTCTCAACCCTAGTTGTGGATTTCTGGGGACGGAAAGCTTTATGGTGGGGAGAATTGTCACACTCGTTTTTTTATATTATTTATTTTATTGTTTTATTGGGAATCAAGTGGCTCGGGTCGAAGCCTGAATTAAATTTTTTAGAGTTCTTTTTTAAAAAACGGATGTTTTGCCCTTGGTTGCGTCTAGCACACCGCGGTCAAAGTTGCGCAGCCTCGCCTAGGTCGCCCCGCGACCTCACTTAGCTCACCACACGGCCTACCCGATGTTCAAGGCAGATGAGAACTATGCGACAAATAATGAAATGTGAATACAATGAAAATTGAGACCGCGTGGCCTTGGGCGAGGCACGACTCGGGCGAGGCACGTTTTTGAAACCGCGCGGCCTTACCTGGTCCACCGGGTGACCTTCCAATGTCCAATTAATTAAATAGAATAACATTTTGATGAATAAAAAAAATTTAGTGATAAAATTTAATGAATTTTTTTACTGATAATAATAATATTATTAATTGAGTATATTTTTAATTATTATTGAGTAATAATATTATTAACATTAGTATCAATACTCATGTTATTTTCTTTATTATTATTACTACTAATACTATTATTATGTTTAAGTTTACTTTTTTTGGGGGTTTTATTCTTTTTTTCTTCCTTATTATCTCTTCTTTCCATTTATTTTCTCTTATTTAGTTTTTTTGTTTTATTTTTCTTCCCTCTTCCTCACTTTCTCTCCAACTCGCCGAACCCCACTTTTTTTTTCTCCCCTCATCCTGTAGCGCTGAACTCCCTCCCCCAAAACCCTATGCGGCGCACCTGCACCCCTTGGCCGCTCGCCCTCTTTCCCCCTTCTTCCAATCACCGCACAACCCCCCCTCTACAGCTAACGGCGGACTCCCCATTCCCCTCCTCCACACTGCGCGCTGCAGCCTTCTCTTTGAGCACCCTATCACGATACCTCCTCCCCCTGCTATGCGTTGAAGGCTGCCGCCGCCTCTCCTTTGAGCACCGCCTACTTTGCTTCCTGGACTAGCCGCCACCACCCCCATGTCCGGCCAGCTGAAACCCCATCCGGTGACCCTCCAAGATGGCTCTGCCCTCTCTTGTTGTCCGACGCTTCCTCTCTGGACTTTCCCCCCTTTTTTCGAGCCTTTGCTGCGCCGCTGCACCATCTACCCTTTCTATATGAGGTTTTCAGCAGGTATGGGTCCAGATTTTGGGGGTTTTAGCCGAACATTTTTTTGGGTTTCAATTCAGGTTTTAGGATAGATTCTTGATGTTGTTGGTTTAATTGATTGGTTTAGGGTCAATTTTTGGTTTGTCTGAGTTGCGGTTGGTGTGCAACAATCCTTGCGCACCTTTTTTTTGTGAAGTCTGCCACACTGAGGTAGGTGGTTCCCCGTCTAATTATTATCCGATGAATTAATTTGCAATGTTTATTTTGTTTTTCATATTTTTAATTAATTTTTGTTGTGCAAATTAAGTTTTATTTGAAGTTTGATTTTCATTGAAATTGTTTAGTATATTGATCATATTATTGGGTATTTTCTGCTGAGAACTCTATTAGTGAGTTTTGAATTGTGCAATTATCTTATTAAGTCATGTAAGTGGTGCGAACGGTTTTTTTACATGGCGTCAGGTGATTTTGGTCATAAAAGAAGTTTTTTCATGAGCTTAGTGGTTAACGTTAAGCAGTTTCTTCTAAATTGTTTTATAAGCTTTTATTTTTGGCATGTTAAACTATGTGTTTTAGACAATGGTGTTTTTTTATGGTATAAGGGTTTTCCGTCAAACCTTTTGGTGGTGCAGGTCAAACTTTTTATTGTATTTGAGTGCGTGTGGTGTTGGAAGGTGTTTTGGATTTCTAAGTGTTTACCCTTGTGTGTGTAAAACCATGTGACACTCCTTTGCGATTGTTTTGTAAACTTTTTAAGTGGTTTATTAGATTATGTCAATAGTGTGAATCGTGTTTTGAAAAAATTCTTAGCAAGTGTTTTTTTTTCAAATGGTTTTTGTGTGTGTGCAAATGGTTGTTTTGGCGTCTGTAGTATCTTATAGGGTTTGAGTGTATGACTATGACATGTGGCATGAACTTTGAATTACTTGAGCACAAACGGGAAGCCTGGGTACTAGGTGGGCGGACTATACTAGAGTGCTAGTGATACGGGAGTGGCATCGGCCCAATTTCACTTAGCGGGATTGACACTTACAACACTAACTAAACGTTGGATGATGACTGGAGACCACTATGGTAGGAGGTGTTTCCAAACCAGTGGCACGTGCATGGGAATGTGTGATATGGTTCACCGAGACATGAGGTTCTAGGGTCCGACTTCTCTCTAGTATCTTTTGGGTCTCCCATGTATTGTGCTCTGCCTCTGCTTTCTACTCACCGTCGGCACACGGTGTGATGTTGGGGTTACCAAGAAATGTGTGTGTGCGTGTGTTCGTGTGTACGTGTGTGCGTGCGTTTGTGTGTGCATGAGTGGGTGTGTGTGCATGCGTGTGTGTAAGTTGGTTGAAGTTGTTTTCTTTTTAGAGAAGTTTCCCCTTAAAAACCGTTTTCATTAAAATTATTTAAACACTTGTTTATTTTATTATGTTAAATTGCAAATGTATTTGTCTTTTAATAATTATGTGTGGAACCTTTTTTCGGTGGCATCCTACTGGGCTCTTAGCTCACACCCTACATACACCCTTGGGTGTATGTAGATTCTGTTTCTTCTTCTTTCCAGTTTGTGACTTCGTGCTCAGTGATGGTGGTTTAGGTTGCAGTTGGTCTTTTCATGCAGAGTGGTGCTGATGTGGCCCCTCTTTTTCTGGAAGGTTTGAGTATGAGTTTTAGTTTCCTCTGTCACCTGTTCTTTTTAGTTCTTGGTTCGAGTTGTAGACTTTAAAAATGTTCATAGTTTAAAGACGTGTTTGATTTTCCTTTTTCCAGTTTCAGTTTATTTATCTGGCTAGTTGTTTTTCTATCTTTTATTTCGGGTAAAATCGTTCCCACTTGTTACTTACGATACCCGAGCATTTGTGCCAGCCCGTGGGTATCGGGAATGCCCTTCGGGTCATGTCGCGGGCCGGGTCGGGTGCCGGGTCGGATGGCGACCCGGCCTAGTTCGTGACACCACCTCACTATAGAACCATACCTTTTACTGTATTAAAATACAATACAGATCTACACACTGCCAAATATGTGTGGATGGTGTGATTTAATAGGCTTAATAAGATCCCACTCACGTGTTCCATATTAAGTCACTATAAATCAATATAATATTCTCAATTTATAAAACATGTAATGATAAGCAGTAAAGTAGTTTTAAATAAAAATCATGGTAAATAGTTCCTTTTTTTTACAATTCTAAAATAAATCCATGTAAAACAATTATAAATAAAATTTTTAGGAAACCATTTCTATTTCATCAAAAATAGGAATATCAAGTCAAATTAGTACAAATAAAACACACAAAGGATAAAAATTACATGGATAAATCATGGTTTGGTTATCTAGGTCACTCATACAACATTCAGGACTAGTGTGGACAACAAGTCACATGTACCCATGATTCAAGGTCTAGGGAATATAGGAACACCCTAAAAAGTGAACCCTTCTACAATGTCAAGTCAACTACTAAGAGCCAAATGCATATCTCTCTAGGATTGAAAGAACACCCCCAAAATTAAACCTTTCCAATAGTAAGAAAAGATGAGACCCAATACTACACCTACCACCTATGTACCCAATTCTCTCATGTGTGGCATATCTAGTCATTTCAAAGGGATTTCACATTTCAAAATTCAATTTCAAACACCATTTTTCCATAAAAACATTATTTTAAAACCCATTTCCCAATCCCTTTCACAATGATTTGAAAATCATCTTTATTTTACCAAAATAAGGGGAAAACAATCTTTTTATCCAAAACCCATTTCTTGCACACAAAGCTATAAATAAAACCATTTCATATAGAAAACAATTTAATAAAACCAGAGGAACTAATAGTTCACATAACAAAGGCTAGAGACAAAACCACCCATCTCAAAATTGGGTCACAAACCACCCACAACGGGATCCACCAACATCAAAAGTAAAGTAGAGAAACAAACAGAGACCCTAGAATTTATTTCCACATCTTAAAATCACATTCCACAACAACAAGGTTCTATGAGTTGGTTAGGACACACATAACTTGAAAACCATTATTGATGAAATAAAACCAACACGAGGGTCATCATTTAAAAGAAGATTGATCAACAAATCTAGAATACTCGAATAGGAATCAACAAGGGATCAATAAACCCTATAAATGAATCCCAAATTTTCTTCCATGACCAATGGAAAATAATAATAAAAAATGTTTCTCACCGAGAGAGATGCAATGTAACCAAGCCATAGACTGATCTCTAAAATAAGTGACAAAAAATATGACGAGACACTCAAAATCACCAAGAAAAGAGCTAGGGTTCAAGGGGATGTCTTGTGTGATGACTAACAAAAGGGTTAGGCATGCTGCATGATAAAACCAATTGAGCATGTGGGGTTTATGTCATAAACCTGATTTTTATAGTGTAAATCCCCAATAATTCACATACTTTGAAAATAACATTGACTTGGGTTAAATTTATCTCATGAAATAATTTTACAGCATGAAGGTTTATTTTACATTGTAAAAGGGCTTTATGGCCTAATAATGGTATTTTAAATGTAAAGAGTTTTAAACCATGAACTGGTTTTATGGATTGTTCCTTATAACTTATTTAATCCGTAAATACATGTTTTACAATGTAAAATGGTCTTTTAGCCATCCCCAGTAACAACCCACCTACAAAAACTCTCTAAAATAGTTATACACCATCAAAACCCAAGAAACATGCTCTTAAACATCAAAAAAGGATTTTCTAAAATTCAGGATGTTACGATTATTGTATATGATATAATATTAAATTAAATGGAACAAATTATATGAGGATTTAGTGAAAATTGTATATTGATAGGTATGTTACCTAAATATTATATACATATGATGTGTTTAGGAATATATTATAGTGTACAATATATATTTATGTCTCATGGAATGATATATAGAAACCAAGGGTATATTATAATGAATGGAATCGTGATGTATGATTTATGAGGTAGAAAATTGTTAATAATTAGCATTTATATCATTTCCATGTTGGTTATCATTAATAATACATTTCATAAGATGAAATGATTGGTATAATAACAATTGCATAGTGTTATAACTAGTTTTCTACCGCATTCGCGACTATTAATGTATGACTTAATGCATAGTAACTTAGGAGTGTTTCAAGGTCCTATATAAAGAGTATAATACCATATATATAGTTTTCTGAGTGATTAATTCACTTGAGGAATCTCCAGATCTCTCTCTTCCTCTATCCTTTTCATTATGAGATACTTTCATATCAACAAATAATGGAGAATTCTACCCAAACATTGAGTGATTCATTTTATCCTATGAATTCACCATGAAAAGGGAGTTTAATAGCTACCTGTGATGGATCATCAAGAATATAATTTAATATATTTATGAAAACTCATTATTTTAAGGTACACAACATGTTCTTTATTTTATATATACATGGTTTCAATTTCATATATGATAGATAATAGGTTTAAGGGTTTCTAATTGTTTCTAATGCATTGATTAAGTATTAATTGATTTTAAATCCCATTTGGGCATAACATCCACACTTATATAATCTATACTAGGTATACCCTCACAAACCAAATCCCTTTCAATAATCCAACCTAAGGTCTAAACCCCTTGAGACTAGTTCATCAATGAGGGAGACACTCATTGTAACACCCTAAGATTTTGTGGAATATTTTTTTTCCAAAATAATTTAATCTTTTTATTATTTTGTGTTACAAATAATATAAATTTTATCCTATGTTACATGAATCACTGAGTTTATCTTGAATTATGCACAACAACAAGCTTATCTTGTATTACAATAAATACAATGTTTAAACAAAACATGTCATATTATTAAATTATTATTATTTAATATGATAGTATTCACCTAGAAATTAGCATTGTAATGAAAGGTACAAATAGAAATAAGTAAATTATAAAAATATATGTATATATATAATGAATTATTTTTTAATCAATTAATTAGAAATAAAAAAAACCATTTTAATATGAAGGAAATCATTTTATGAAAAATAATTTTTATGCACATAAAAATGTTTTACCTCAATAAATTAATTGAATCAATTTTAGTGAATTATTTTAAAGAAATTTATATTTTATATATTCAATCAAACATTTAAAATTGATCTTATTTATTTTCTATAGAATATATAAGAATATATCCAATTTTACATTTAAAAACCGTATTTTTCTAAAAAGAAGTTTTGTCACCTTTTTATGGTGCAATTATTTTAAAACTCACATTTTCCAATTTGATAAAATTAATTTTATAAAATAAAAGTAATTTTTTAAATAGGAATATGATAATTATATTAGGGTTAATTTTTTATATTTTTCTGAAAAGTTTCATTTTTTGATAAATAGTGAAAAATACAAAATTTTAATTGAAAACTGTATTTTGACCTAAATTATTTACAAAGTTAAATTATATTTTAAATTAATTTTAAAGTATAATTAGTTAAATTATAAATATATTAATACAATTTAGGTCATTTTAATAAATTTCATATTTAAATTGGATATAAAAACTTTGTAAACTTTTGAACATTTTCACCTTAAAAACCCTCTTTCTTATCACGTTTGTGAAATTATTTTTAAATTGAATTATGTAAATTATGTGACTGTAATTTTGTAAAATGGACCCAATATTTGTAATAATAATAATTTATATAATATAATAAGGTGAAATTAATTTTGGACCATAATTATTAGTGAAAATAGTGAAAATTAATTACCATGATTAAGGTTAAAACAGAGTTTTACCTATTACATGCGTTTGTTTTAAAATTAATTTTAGACACACATATTATTTTTATTTAATTAAATGGATTTAATATTTATAATATTTAAGTATAAATTATATAATAAATTTCTTTTAATCTAAGTCTTTAAGGGTAAATTATCTAGGTAAATAAAAATATACAAGGTAAAAACTATAAGCATAAAATTAGGTAAACTTAAAGAATATGGAATAACTTGATAATAAATGTATTTATTTTTCATAGTGGAGTTGTTTCATGACAAATTAATACCTAAAATCCATTATTAATCAATTTTTGATCCACATGAGGTAAGGGAGGCCTCCCAATAGTTTATACTTTTGGGTATTTACAAAAATGCCACTCACCATACTTATAAAAGACCACACCTTCTCTTCTCTTCCTCCTATATTAAAACCTATATTTTACTCCAATACCTATCCAAATAAATTTCAAACTTCCCTAAACTAATAATAGAATACTTAATTTAGGTATAAATCCAAACTATGAAGGATTTAGTGTAAAACTAAGGAGAATACCCAAAGAAGAGATAACGTTCTTCAATGAGCATAATTATTTTCTTTCTTTCTTCACCTTATTAAATTATTATTATATAATTTTTATATAATAAAATCAGTATATTATATATAATTAATTGTTTTTATGTTAAGTTAATGAACTAAAACCATCTCAACTTCCATAAAATATGTTATGAAATCATCATTCGTGTGTACGGTGGAATACCGCCTCACAAACCGATGTCGTTCTTTTTTCCATTACCACCTCTAAAGGCTGGTCACAATTATGAATATATTTTTTATATATGATATATATATATATATATATGATATTTATGATGTTATTATGATTCTATAATTTTCATATCACACTTTCCTTCATATTTTCCATTTTTTAGGAATACAATAACGTCATTCATGTGTACAGTAGACTACTGTCTCATGAAGCGATGTGAATCATTCACACTTTACATGGAATGTATTAAGGATGAGTTTAATAAAAATATGTGATATATATGGCATAAAAATTATACTTTAATTATAATATATATATATATATATATATTATTTACTTTTCTTTCTTCTAATATGACAAAAAAATGGAAACAATGTTCATGCGTACGTATGACCTACCGTCTCCATGAATGGTGTATTTCAATTACTATCACTAATTTATATGAATTACACTAAATAATTATATAATTAATATATATGATATTTATATCATTTTTTACATTCTAGATATGATGAAATTATTATCTATGTAAGAGGTCTAAAAATAAAAAGTCAAAACATACTTGAAAAACAAAGCGGTTATTGCTTAAAACTTAAATTTAACAAGGAATTGTTAATAAAAAAGAAATAAAATGGAATAATTAAATAATATATGGTATTATATATATTAATATTGGTCTATAATATATTTATGATAAAATTATACTTATTACACATGAGTTTTTTATGAGTACGAAGGAAGTCAAGACTTAAGAAAAGCGGATTTATAGTCTCACTTTTATTTCCGAGTGACTTATTCAATATTCACCACTAATTTATTTTTTGTGGTGTATATAATATAATATGAACCAATATATCATGAATATACCTAATTTAAGGATAAATAATTTTTCTATTTATGTTATTCTTTCACGGGGCTTACAATTCAAAAGATACTCAAGAAGTAAGGGATTTTATTCTCACTTTTTACTTCTATAAGATGTCATATTCACCACCTATTTATTTTATTTGGTGTATATGATTACCATGAATTTATATTATTATTCTTATACTTAAATATATTTTCTTTTAAATATCCATTTTAGGATCTATCTTTCATGGGGTTTACGGTTCAAAAGTTAACAAATCGGTAAGGTATCTTTATCTAAATTTTCCTTCTTCGGGACACATATTATGTTATGCACATATATTCTATCACGGGATGTATATAAAGGAACTTTGAAATGTAATATAATTAATTAATTTATTATTATAATATCTTATTTTCCATTTTATTTTATTTATTTCATCAGGATTATGATTCAAGGTTACCAAAGTGGTAGGAGTTTTATGTTACATTCTCATCATTTATCGAGATTGTTTATGATTAAGTCTCTAATATTGAAATCTCAAGATCTAAATATAAATAATAATTATTAATTTTATTATCCTATGTTTATTAATGATATATTGAAGTAACGGTATCATTTACATACTCTTTGGTTATTTTTACAGTTAAGAAAATGTATCTAAGAAAATCAGACTATATTTATCTCTTTAGTCAGAAATCTGTTCTCTTCCAAAAAATGTTTTCTAAAAGTGTTTTTAGAAATGTTTTTAAATTATATTTTAAGATCGTTTTCAAGGAAAAATATTTTCAAAATTTTTAATGTTTTAAAAAGAGTTTTAATGATTTTCAAAACTTCCATTATAAGTTTTAAAGGTTATTTTCAAATAAAAGAATTTTGAAAATGTTTTATTTTTTAAAATTTGTTTTAAATGATTTTAAAATATTAATTTATAAGTTTTAATGTTATTTTTAAAGGAAAAGTTTTTAAATATTTTTTATGTTTTAAAAAGTTTTTTTTAAAGAAGAAAGTATATTTTCCTTAAGGAATGTTTTAAATAATCATTTCAAAATTATTTTCCATATAAGACAACATACATTGGTGTTACCTATGCCTTAATGGGGATATGATCCACAGATAACATTTATATTCTTTGAATGAATGGTTATTTTTTAATGAAATTATTTTTATGAAACCTGTTTCTCTTCCATGGGTTATACTATAAGGAATTTCTTATGAAACCGACTTCCTTTCATGGGTTACTCTATAATGAAATGATATTGAAACCTATCTCTTTTCCATGGATTATGATATAATTAAATATTCATGATACCCATTTCACTTATTGGGTTATGATGCGATGACTTTTTATGATCTTGTAGAACACATAAATATGGTTTTTATTATGTGATGGGTGAGACCTATATAACCCTATAATGCATTGGGTAAAGATTTATATCTCATGAGATATACATGAATGAAATGGAGAGTGAAATTGATTCATTTATTGACATTTTTCGATATGATGGTCTCAAGAGTAAACCTTTAATACTATAATGTTATGAATGTACTTGTCTTTCATGTCCATAATGTTATTTTTGAACCCAATTACATGTTCATAATGTTATGCATTGACCAATATTTAATGTCTATAATGTTATGTGTGATCTTGATTACATGTTCACAATATTATGCATGGACCCAATTACATGTTCACAATGTTATAAATAGACTTATCTTTAATGTCTATAATGTTATGCGTGGGCCTGGTATCATTTCCATAAGTTTATGCGAGGTCTTGATTTCATCTCCTTAACTTAATGAGTGATCCTATTTCTATTTATACATGTTTACATCATTATAAGTTGATGTGTTTTTCACAAATATATGTCTTATACCAATTTTATTCTCTCATGGATCATGTTATTTTATTTACTTATGATTAATATCTTATGAACTACCAATATTTATACCATGATTCAAGATTTTGATCTTTGATATGAAGGATATGTTTTTCAACTGCTATTATCATGTTCTTATACTCTAATACTCATGTTATACTTACGTATCTCCCTTGTTTACCCTTATTAAGATTCTGAGCTCACCCTTTCTTATGTTTCCTTCCCCAGGTTATGAATAATGATTTATCTAGGGTATACTTAAGAGTATCACTATATGAGAAGATATTTTTGGGATATTTTGAATATATTTCACCAAATTCGAAGACTGTGTTCCAAGATTCCAAATGCACTAAACTATTTTGGTCCTTAGGCATGTGTTTATGTAATGTAATGAATATTCATCTAAAAAGATGTAATATCCATGTATGAGAAACCTAGGTCACAATAGTTGGTATCAATGGAAAATTCTAGTTAACCTTTGGAAACTAGGATAATAAAAACTTAGTGAGATCCCTAAGGAAATGTATAAGGATAAGTCTAAGGATGAGACAATGTAAAGGAAAATATCCTAGAATTTTGGTAAGGGATAGTGTAAGGACCAGAACCTAGTTTCTTAGAGCCAGTGTCTTATTTTATTACATTAGAATATAAATAATGAATATGTATCCCAAAGGACTAAGTAGTTTAGTCGCTTTGGAAATAAGATACCTACATAAGTTCAATATTACAACTTGAAATGGAAAACAACATAGAAACTCCTTTTAAAACATCCATAACCTAGGTTATTTCAACATGTTATTCATAATAAACCTATTTATGTCCTATGAAAATGAAACATAAGAAAGGGGTGATCTCAAATACTCAACAAGGGTAAATAATACAATAGAATATATCATAAAAATAAACATTAGGGATAGTGAATAACTAAAAACATATGCCTTTAAAAAAATTAACTCGAACACATTATAGCAGGAACAAGTGCTGAATAAATAATTCCATAATAAAGCATAATCATAGGTATTCTACTAGTCGAATAACCTCATGAGCTTTCAATTACTAGTTTAATAATTAGGGAATACATAATGCAGGACATCATAACCATGCCGTCAAGGCCTCGTGCCAAGACCATAAATCATCATTTTGTTAAGGCATTGTGCCAAGACCGTAGTTTGTCTCATGAGACCTACAGATGCACCGAGGGGCTATAGTGGGAACCAAATTCCACTTAATAAGTCCAATGAATTCTTTATATTAATGGGGTTAAAAATAAACAACATATGCATTCATATTAAAACTAATGTATTAAATGTAAATAACTTTCCCTGAACATTAAGCATAGATAGTAACCATTTAAAGTAAATTGATAAATGGTTTTAAGATATCACATAAAAAATCAAAATAATCACAAACCATTCAATTAAATATGGTATATGATATCATAAAATATTAATCCCAATAAAACATAATAACTAACATGAGTATTGAAATAGATGAAGATAATATTATAAAATCATCGAGTTATTCTTGAGATAAATACTATTTTACCTTGAAAAGAAGAGTTATTTTATAAAAATCATTGTATAAAACCATAATTGATGTAAGATATAATTTTAATAATAAATTGAGTGATTTTATAATGATAATGGTTTATAAAAACAGATTATAGAGTGCCCTTGATAATAGGTAAGAATTTGAGAAATTCCCTTGAATCAGGCTTGTATTTTAGGAAGGATTTTTTGAAAGATCCTTTTAAAACATATAACTCCCCATAAATGAAAGTATGATTCTAGTTGGTACACATATATAGATGATGACTATGAATGACCTCATGTAAACCTAAGGATTCAAATATTAAAGAAGGTATCATGATTTAGATATACTATATATGATTTTCATGATTATTTGGTTTCCCATAATGATTACTGTTACTCAAAAAATGCTTTATGATTTTAGTCTATAGAGAGAACCAGAAGGAATTGGATTAAGATTGAATGTCATGGACAATTTTATGATGATTAATGTCATGACCCGTCCTAGTGGGGCCCGAGCCGCAACTCCCCAAGCCCGACTCCAATAGGTTAGGGGCTGGTGACTAGCATCGAGTAGGCATACTACTAACATGGGAGGCATTGCATATAAACCTGTACACATGCACACAAATCTCCAAGCTCACAAAGATGAAAAGTAAAAACTACTAAAAATAGAAAAGATGCTTGCATACACTAAAACCCCACCACAAAGTATGACAGGAAAGTAATGTGCAAGAAGGTGAAGCCTGGGCCAAAAGTACAAGCCCACCAGAAAGAAATTCTGTAACAAAGTCCAACCTGTAAAGAAAGGTGCTGGGACTGCAGTCTGTAGCCATAGGAATACACCTCAGCCTGTCTGATCTCACTGTGTAACATCCAGTCCTGGTCCACCTAAAATCCTGTCAAAGGCTCGCTCATCTGCACAAGACACGACACATGTGGGCAAAGCCCGTGCATGGGTGAGTATAAAAATATCCAGTAGGACACCCCTAAACCACAAAGGAAATACAACAAGGAAATACAACGAAGGAAAGATATAGTCAGCTACACACAGTATATGTCTAAAGGTCATACCACAAGAATATCCAGATATACTCATGCACAATTGACTATCGTGAATACCACCACTAGGATCCAGCTCGAAGATTCCACTAAGCATGCAACCGGAAGAACACACTCCTAGGTCTAGAGAGAGAGGTACTAAGTACTCGTTCCGGGAGAACACACTCCACAAGTACCTTGAGAAAATGATGCTC
Source organism: Viscum album (assembly GCA_963277665.1). Lineage (NCBI taxonomy): Eukaryota > Viridiplantae > Streptophyta > Magnoliopsida > Santalales > Viscaceae > Viscum > Viscum album. Next base: position 2,007,007,290 of record OY728133.1, on the reverse strand, counting down.
AGATGAGGATCACAACCAAGTCATGGGGTGATTCCGACAACTCAATCTGAGCTAATCCTCTAAGTAGAGGATCGACGCCCAGTTAAATTTGGTCACGTCGATACCAAGAACTCTACCTAGGGTTCCAGGAACGAATAGAGGATCCATCTCTAAGTCTCACATAGGGGATTTCAATAACTCTATTCTGGGAGTTATGCTGAAGGGATCATACTCCTGTGTAAAGGAAATGATACCAGAACCTTCAGGGAAATGACCAAGGGTAAAAACCCTAAGAGAACTAGTCCAAGTCACATAAGTCAAGTGGCTCAAGTCAACAAGAAAAGGTTACACGGCGTGTATTATGGTTACACGCCGTGTTCCTTGAACCCGGGTACTGCCCATGTAAACGGAACGTGTCATTCGTTCAAGCTGTGTAAAACCAAACTACACTGCGTGTAGAAAAGGTACACGCCGTGTTCCTTGACCCCAGGTACTGCCCGTGTAAACGACCCGTGTCATTCGTCTTGTCAGATAGAAAGAAACTACACAACGTGTAAAAGAATCACACGCCGTGTCCGAGCACCTGGGCTCACTCCGTGTACGCTGGCCATGTTCCTGTACACGGCCTCTATCCGTGTCCGTGTCGTTTGCCCGTGTACCAGTACACGGGGTATCCCGTGTACTGGCCGGGTCTGGCCGGGGAGGGGTATACATGGCGTGTCCATGAACGTGTACCCTGCCCATGTTTTTGTACTCCTGGAGTACATGTTAAGTAATCCCACCGAAGAACACATTCCGTGTAGCCCATACTACACGCCGTGTAGTCGGGAAATTTACAGAAGCATTTTCTTCCTCCGCACGCCTCGACTGTTTCTCTGGATCTTGATCCAACCGTCTGATCATCACGAAACTACAGATTTGGGGTCATCCTACCCCTAAAAAACCGATTCTGTTAGTTTTGAGCTTCCGATCGGTCTTCAAAATGCATCCCGATCCGTCCACACAAAATGCTCGAAGAACAGGAACTTCCGAACCGCATCGATTCATCCGCCGCCGTCACCGTCGCACCCCCGCTAGGTAGCCTTGACGTTGGATCTTTGATTTTGGATCACTGTGTCAACAAACGAATGCGCAATGATCAATTTACTCTAAGAACGTGTAGAACGCAACAAAGAACGTGAGGGGGAAAAACAAGAATCAACAAGAGGGGCGAACCTCGATCGTTGTTTTTGACGATCCAGGTTTTCCGCCATTAGATTGAAAACCAAAACAATCTCAAGAATCAAAGCCTTAAATCCCCGCATGAACCCATCCCACAAGAACGATCGACCTGTAGGCTAATCTTTTCGTGGATTAGTCTGCGTTCGTCGTGGAAATCAAAAATGGGGAAGGAAAAATAAGACAAACATCCTACCTGGATTTCGCGGCATTTGTTGGCGATGATATGGTCACTGCGTCATCGTCGCCGCGTTGGGAGGTTTCCTCCCGAGCCTCCAGAGCCGCCAAGGGTTTCAGGGTTATGGAAATTGTAACCCTGATCCCCTGCAAAATCTCTATTTAAAAAGATAAGGGATTTCGTTGTAACAAAGATTTAAATAAAATATTTAAATAAAATATTTTATTACGGTTGCGTCCAAAAACTAGATTTTACTACCGACCTACGCCGACTGATGTTAGGCCTTGACTAAGGTAAAAATACTGTTATGAACACAATGGTGCCCTCAGATTTCTGATCCGAGCACCCGTTTAGGAGTTATTCCAATTTTTTAGGAAAAACCGCACGTGCGCGTTATTTAATTATTAAATTAAATTCAAACATTTGTTCTAGGCTCACCGAGCCTCGGAACTGCACGCCGTCTCAGAGCCTGGTCTTGAATTGATTCCCATATAATATTAAAAATAATACATGGGGAAAATCCGGGACATTACATCACACCCACCTTAGGGCTTTTACGTCCCCGAAAATCCAAAACATAGGCTACTCAAAAAGATGTGGGTACTGCACGCGAATCTGAGCCTCCCGCTCCCACATGCTCTCATGGAGATTCCTGTGCTACCATGAGACACACACCAAGAGAATAGCTCGCCCATGAAGGATCTTCTCCAATCAATCCTCGATCTCCACTGGGTACTCAAAAAAGGTCGCTCCATCATCGATGTCCAGCTCGCCTCAGTCAATGATGTGCGATGGATCATGCACGTACCTCCGTAGCTGTGAAACATGGATGACGTTGTGTACCCAGTCCATCTAAGGAGGTAGAGCCAAGCGATACACTACCTCGCCAACTCTACTAAAAATCTGGAAATGGCCAACAAACCTTGGAGATAGCTTGCCGCCTCGGCCAAATCTCCGCAATCCCTGTTGAGGTGAGACTCGAAGGAACACATGGTCTCCCTCCTCGAACTCCAAGGGCCTCTGCCTTCTGTCGGCATACGAATTCTGCCGACTCTGTGCAGTATTCATCCACTTCTGGATGACCTGTACCTTATCTATAGTAGCTCTCACCATCTCTGGGCCCATGAGTGCTGACTCTCCTAGGTCAGTCCAGTAAAGTGGTGACCTGCAAGGTCACCCGTACAGAGCCTCGAATGGTGCCATACCAATAGTGGAATGACAACTGTTGTTATAAGAGAATTCCACCAGTGGTAGGTGATCCTCCCAGCTATGACCAAAGTCAAGTATGCAAGCCCGAAGAATATCTTCTAGGACCTGAATGGTCCGCTCTGTCTGACCATCAGTCTGGGGATGGAACGTTGTGCTCAAGCATAACTGAGTCCCAAAAGCTTCCTGCAATCCCTTCTACAACTGGGATGTAAAACGAGCATCACGATCTGGGACGATCTTGGATGGAACTCCATGAAGTCAGACTATCTCCTGCATGTAGAGGCGTCCCAAGATCTCCATTGAACACTGCTCCCATATGGCTAGGAAGTGGGCCAACTTGGTGAGTCGATCAATGATCACCCGGATGGAATCGTGTCCCCTGGACGTACATGGTAAACCCGTCAGGAAGTCCATGGATATCCCGTCCCAATTCCACTCTGGAACCTCAAGGGGTTGAGTCAAACCTGCTGGTACCTGGTGCTCAACCTTTACTTGCTGACAAGTAAGGCACCAAGAGATGAACTCTGCCACACCCTTCTTCATTCCTGGCCACCAGAACTGACGTCGGAGGTCTTGATACATCTTTGCTATTCCTGGATGCACCTAAAAAGGGAATGTATGGAACTCCCTCAGAACCTCCTCCTGCAACGTCGCTGGTAGTACTATGTGCCCTATAAAAAGAACAACGTGCTCCCCACCTTCTGAATATCCATTAGCAGCATCACCTGTGGATATCTGAGCACGTAGAGTCTCACAGCTATCATCCTCGCACTATACTTCCCTAAATCGATGTAAGAGTGGAGGGGTAACAACCATCGACTGAAGGTAAGATCCCTCATCTCCATCCATGAAGGACACCTGTAAGGAGGCCAACTGCCTTGTCGCCTCATCCAGAAACTGCGAACTGGATTTCCTGCTGAGAGCATCCGCCACTACGTTCCCCTTCCCATGAGTATAAATGATCTCAAAGTCGTAATCCTAAAGGAACTCAATCCATAACCTCTGTCTCAAATTCAGATCCTTTTGAGAAAAGATATATCTGAGACTCTTGTGATTAGAGTAGACGGTAAACCGCTTGCCCATCAGGTAGTGACGCCACATCTTCAATGCGAAGACTACCTCTGCCAACTCAAGATCATGGGTCATGTAGTTCTGCTCGTGTGGCCTCAACTAACGTGAGCCATAGGCAATCACCACTTGCCTCTGCATCAGGACACAACCAAGCTTGGTTACAGATGCGTCGCAGAACACTACATACTCGAAACCCTCCTCTGGTAACCTCAAGATCAGGGTGCTCGTCAACCTCTATCTCAACTGCTAGAAAGCTTGCTGGCATCTCTCGGTCTACACGAAAGGCTTCCCCTTTCAGGTCAAAGCTGTCATGGGTGCTGCAATCCTGGAGAAATCAAGAATGAATCTCTGATAGTAGCCTGCCAACCCAAGGAAACTCCGCACCTCCGTCACGCTCCGGGGTGGCCCCCATGCTAGCACTACTTACACCTTGGATGGGTCCACTGCTACACCATCTTCTAAGATAACGTGTCCTAGAAAGTGGAACTCTTGTAACCATAACTGACACTTTGAGAGTTTCCCATACAACCGGTGCTCTCGGAGTGTGTCCAGAACCATCCTTAGGTGTCTCGCGTGATCCTCCTCAGACGTAGAGTAAACAAGGATATCATCGATGAAGACCACTACAAACCGGTCTAGATAGGGATGAAAGATCCAGTTCATGAGCCCCATGAACACCACCGGGGCGTTCATCATGCCGAAGGGCATCACCAAGTACTCATAGTGACCGTAGTGACATCTGAAAGCCATCTTTTGTATATCCTCCTCCCGTAATCGCAAATGGTGATAGCCTGATCATAGATCAAACTTCAAGAAACATCGTGCCCCTCTCAACTAGTCGAAGATGTCATCGATCCTCGGTAGGGGATAACGGTTCTTTACGGTCACTTGATTCAAGCACTGGTAATCCACACATAGCCTCAAGCTCCTGTCTGCCTTCTTGGAAAACAGCACTGGGGCCGCCCAGGGTGAAACACTGGGTCTCACAAAGCCCTTATTCTGCAAGTCATCCAGCTGCACCCTCAGCTCACGAAGCTCTGCAGGAGCCATCCGATATGCTGATGCTGATATCGGTGTCCTCCCGAGTTGCAACTCAATGTAGAAATCTATCTCCCGACGGGGAGGTTGCCCGGGGACATCCTCCAGAAAGACGTCCTCGTACTCAACCACTACTGCTGTAAAATGGAAACTCATAGCATCTGCTGTGCCAAGGGATAGGCTAGCCAACTGATGTGAAATCGGTTGTGCCCTCCCATGCACGAGTCCATCCTGCGCTGCCTGGGTCTCTCTCTCACTGACAAAAGAGAACCTCGTTCCATCACTGCGGACAAATCGCACCCTTCGCCTAAAATAGTCGATCTAAGCATGAATTGTGGATAGTCAATCCATACCAAGAATGACATCATAAGGCCTCGATGCTACCACCAAGAGGTTCCAACTGAAACTCTCACCTCCAAGGGTCAGGTCACACTGTCTACAGAGGTGTGTGATCTATGAATCTTCTCCAGTCGGTGTCTCTAAGCGTACGGGTCGAGTCAATGACTCAACTGGAATCTCAAGGTCTCGAACAAGATAAGCAGCCAGAAAGGAATGACTAGCACCTATGTCTATCAATACAGCAACCAAGGTAGAAAAGACCCAGATAGTACCTCTAATCATTCCGGGAGTACCTGGGTCATAAGCCTCTGCCGCCTGCAACTGTCCCTGCCTCTGTCCACCAGCTCCCTCAGCCTGGGGTGGACCTCCTGGGGGTGGTGGTGGTAAAAGATCAAAACACCGACCACCTCCGGCTGCTCTCCCAGCTCCCCTACCATGTCCGCCGCTTCGCGGATCTGCCTTCTCAACACGTTGCCTCTACCTCGGTGGTCCATCCACTGCTCATGTGTCAGTAGTACGACGGGTCGGACAATCTCGAGCGAGATTGTAACACTCCAGGTAAATAAAGAATATGAAATTTTCATATTTATCCATATTTTTGAATAAAATATTAATATTACTTTAAAGGGAATGCTATACTCGAGGGCGTACCCAATACGCAACAACGAGTTTCTTTGAAATCTTACGTTGCACTTTAATAATAAAATAATATTATTTTAAAAGGTAGTTAATGCCTAGCCGTTGTAATGGCGGGAATGAACGGAACTAACTACAAAATGATTATATATGTTTTTAAAATATTTTTACTTTTATCCAATAAATGTTGGAGGCTTAAAATGAAAATGAATCCAATTTTAAGCATAAATCTTCTAATATTCTTTAAAAGGTTGATTAACCTCCTTTTGATGGAGAACCCTTTTTAAATATACTTTTGAAAATTTTATATGTTGTATTTGACAAAATAAAATCTTTCTTTAGAATCTGGACATCAAAATTTACTTTGTGTAAAATTTTGTTATTTTTCCGATAAAGATCATTTTTATTGAAAATGTTGCATTTTAATTCAAAATATTCTTTTAATCTGATTTATTTATATGGATAGATTATATTTTTAATTTAGATTAAAGTGTATTTAGAATATATTTTTACCATTTAATCTAATGGTGGCCATTATAATTAATTTCACTTTGAAATTGGACTTAAACTAGTGTCAATCTTTTAATAGATATTGTTTCTTAAAAACACGCTATTTGTTTTGACAGCCGAAATTAATTATTAAATTAATTAATGCAACATATATGTTTTGAATTTTTTAAAATAGACATAAATTTTTAATTCAGAATATCAAATATATCTTAGGGTGAATTTTTGGTATTTTTCTGAAAAAGTTCAATTTTTGATGAATAGTGAAACCACTAAGTGGTAGTTTAAAAACTGATTTTTCGTTTAAATGAAACTTTACCACTTATGTGATTTGAATTTCAAAAATACGACATACATGGTTGTCATTAGGATGTAAAATTTGGTTCAATGGGATTAAAATAATTTTTTGGTGAATAGTAACTTTTAAGTTTTTAATCGCGATTAGAGGTAATTAGTGTAATTTAAGGTAAAAATAATGTTTTAATAATATGAAATGACATAGACACATGTACTACACTCATTGGATGTGTCATGACCGACCAAGACAATCCATGGGTTAAGTTGGGGACCCCATGGAGCCACTTTGGTTGGAAAATGACATAAATAACTTTTTATTTAAAGTTAAAATAAAAATGTCACAAACATGAGTTGTTTTACTAAAACAATTTTTAAATGGGGTTATACAAGTCATATTTTTGACTATAAATATTCATTATAAAGATAAAAATATTTCCTACATCATTATAGTTTTTTTATAATTTTTATACATTAAATAAATTAAATTATTTATGACATCATGATGATGCAGCGATTACCTCAATAATAAAGGATTTAAATAAAATGAAACGGTAATGTTAAAAATATAACTTAAACTTGTCAAAGACCTATTGGATGAGTATATTTATAACCCTTACCACCTTATACTCGAAATAAATCAATGTGGAACCTTTAAAATCCGAAACGCATTCGAAAATAAAGTAACATTTTGTAACTTTCCAAGAGTGCCCCTCCTCTCCACTTATAAAAGGCCCCCAACTCTACCACCTTACCCACACATCTAAAGCCTTTTTCTCGGCCAAAAACCACTCATTTTGTCTCTACACATCCCTCTATTACTCCTAGAATCCTCACTTTGGGCAGAAGTCTTACCAAGGAAGCCTTTGATCTCAAATCAAAGAGAGATACCCGATTTTAAGGTAATAACTTCAATTGTGTTCTTTTGTTTTCTTTTGCTTCTCCAACACCATAAACTCTTTTATTCATTTCTTTTGTAACAACTCCAGCATCTTCAATATACTAGGATGTTGTTATAATAATGATTCGAGCTACACTTACACACACCTACATCTAATGGTTAAAGAACATGCAGTTTCTATGGATGGTGAATTTCTGCCTCACAAAACGATGATTGTTCAATATTCTTTTAACACCCTCAAAGGTGGACATTAAGATGTCACTATATTTATATATTATATATAATATGTTTATGTTTTACTTAATATTCTGTATTTTTCATTTATGGCATACCTTTATGGTTTCCATTATGGTTAAACGTGATATCTTCATTTTAGGAAGTGTGGACTACCGCCACCTCAAAGTGATTTGACTCGTTAATACCATATGTGGTACGTATAAAGGATAGATTTAATGATATTATATATGATACCATACTTTAATTATAATACTATTATGTATCATTATGTTTTAATTCCATTAAATAAGAAACATAAATGGAAGTAGCGTTCATGCGTACGTACGGCTTACCGTCTCCATGAACGGTGCATTTCATTTCTTACCTATAAATGTTATGTATTATTATAAATTAATGTATATAATGGATATATATGATATATATGATATCTACATAATGAATATAATTCTGGATATAGTATATATTTTACCACATGAACAAATTTCAATTATAAAGAGTTTATTTTTGACTCAAGTAGCAATGATCTACAAAACGACCATTATTAACTTAAATAATTACATAGTGTTCATAGCATGGTAGTAAGTGATATAAAAGGAATAATGAAATTGAAAAAGGTTCTTAAGAAAGTAGAAATTAACTCAAGTTTATTATTCAGGAGGTTAAATAACGATCGAGTCAAGTCGGACCCGAGGTAAGGGATCCTACCCCTCTCTTTCTTTTTAAGTACACTCTTTTATGTCATTCCTTTTAAGCTCATATTTCTTATGATTGGGATGTTATTTTATATTACTATTACTGTACTTTTTATTTTCATATGATGAGAGACCCTATTTTCTCTCATCAATCTATTTTGGAAGTTTTAATTGGTGCCGTTAGGCTCCCGAAATTTCGTAAGGGGCTTTTTATCTCACTTTGTGTTTTCGTGAGATTCATACTACATTTGCCAATATTTCATTTTGAGTGGTGTACGTACTGTCCATTATTCTAATCATTGTGTAACATACTTTCATTTATGAGTATTTACATCAATTTTTTATAGTCCTTCTTTCATGGGGTGTACGTTTCGAAAGTTACCCAAATCGGTAAGGGAACATTTCACCCTCCTCTTTTTAAAAGACTTCTTTTGTTATGTCTTTTAATTTTCATCTTATTATGTGGGGATATGTTCTTATATATCCTTATTTCCATAAATTTTATGTCCAAGTGATGAGATATTATTTATCTCTCTCATCAACTCTTTTTCTAAAATTTGATGTGACGCCGTTAGGCTATTAAGGGAACTTCTTAACCCAATTTCGATTTCTTTGGTTTCAAAATGTAGTTATTGAATATGTCATCCTTTAAATATGTGTGAATGACCTTTGATTATTTTACACTTAATATCCACTTATATTGGGTGTATTTATATTTGTCGCACATAATTATGAGATTGATTTATCCTTAATTTATGGACACCATCTTTATAATGGATTTCATCTCAATTTACATTTCCATTGAGACTTCATTGTTGTTATGCACCAATTCACTCTTATATGGTGTATATACTGTCCTTTGGAATATTATATCATGAATCCCTTTATTCTCATGATATTATAAAGTTTTGATTAAATGTTATTCCTCAATTATTGTATTCAAGTGTCTCTCATTTTGTTAAAAACCCTTTAACTAAAATATCATTTTAAATGTTTTAATGATTTATTCTTATAAATATTTCTCATTAATATACATGTTTTCAAAATGGTTTTAAGGATTTATTTATATGGATATTAATGGATTAAAATTTTAAAAGCTTCAATGTGGTATGGGACACTTTGATTTAAAAATCTCTTTATTAAATGTTTTAAATGGTTTGGAAATTGGTTTTTAGAATGGATTCATTATTTCAATATCTTAAAATGTTATATTGTTATTCCAATGTGGGAATGTTATCTTTCCTTTATGCTTAAGTTATGTTCTATGATTATGTTATGGTTCTTGGGCATTGTTATGAAGATAGGTGGTTCCGTGATAAACTAAGGGAGGGTGATCCCGATATATCTCTCCAATGCATTGGGTAACACGAAGGAGTTAAACGTTAAGGTTTATCTGAAGAGATTTAGGGAATATACTATGATGGGTATTCCAAATGTAACCAAGAGGGTTACTCCCTACGTAAGAATGTTATGAATGCCTCAAGTTACCTTTATGTCTTATGATTTCTATGATTTATTCATAATTTTATGAAGTATGTTAAAGTGATTATGTTTTATGGGTAAAGTATGATTTCATTCTTATGTATATATGTACTCATGTTTCCTTTCCATACTTTTTATAACACTTACTGAGCTTTTTATGATCATCCCAAGTTTTTGAAATGTTTTTCACAGGTCAAGGGAATGGTACATGATATGATGATAGTGTCAAGGAAGTGTCAATAAAGAATCCATGTTTTATTTTAAATATGTTTCCGTTGATGGGAAAAATGAATACTATCTTTTATGTAACCACTTTGTTTAAATGTGGAAGGTAATGCAAGTTTTATGATCTAATTATCTAAAACTCTAAACCTGAAAAGATCCTCAATGTGTAATCTTGTAATAACTCAAGATTAAGTAAGGTTTAAGGCTGGGGCCTTATAGTTGGTATCAAAGGTCGGTTTAGATAACTTTATAGGTTAGAGTGTTGTTCAAGAAAAAGTGACAAGTTGTGTATAACCACAATGGTTAGTATATTAGATGGAGTCATTGTTTTTTTTGAAATTTATAATGAGTTTGAGATAACTTGGATAAGTATATCTTGGTGTTTATCTTCCTCTTTTTTATTTGATGATTTTACTGATATACTGACACTGAACTTTTTGGTTTTAGTAAATGGCTGGATCTAGCAGGCACCAAAGTAACAGTGGATTTGAAGAAAACTGTGATGGTTTTATTAAATAACAACTGAATGATATAGGAGCTACAATGATAACTCTTGTGGTTATCCTCAACCAACTATCTGGAGTCATGATTTACCACCTGAACCTTTGTGATTTTTATAAGGCATCGTATATGCGAGAAACAAATCCCTACATAAGTTCAGGTAATAATCCTAAAGGTAAGTATGTTCCAAAAACCTATGTGTCAAATATGTGGAAAGAAACACATAGGAAAATGTTTCAAAGGAACAGAAAGATGCTATAGATGTGGAAATGAAGGTCATAAATCAAGAATATGCCATGGAAAAAGGAAGCATCTAGTTGACTCTAGGAAAGGGAAAGAAGTTCTTTCTGAAGGATCAATTGAATGTTTTAAATGTGGTGTGCATGGTCATTATGCAAACACATGTCCTATGAAGAAGTTTTGGGAATGGGGTCACCAAGATCGTACAAATATTCATTTACCAATACCTAATGCCATTCCTATTGAGGATGAATAAACTGACAATGAAGAATGAAAGGTATGGATTATTTCTTAACATATGTTTTCCTATTATTAGAATCTTAGGATATGATTCATGATTTTGTTTGTAGGAAAGAATTATTTCAGAATAAGTTGAAAAGGAATGGATAATGGATCATGAAGAATGTTGAATGAGTAAGAAGTCATCATATAAGGGATTCAAGAGTTATGGTAGATTTTAGGATGGTGAAATTCTTAGATTTATTAAGTATCTTTTGATGATGGGGTTACATTAGAAGACTTTTTATAGTAACCCTGATGTTTGATATACGAAAATTTTATTCAAGGAATAATTATCTTTTCTTTTGTGGATATAGTTATAAAGAACCATTTTAGTTTATATGATCCTTGAATTTGAGGCAATTACTGGTTAATACATTTTGGGTTACAAAATGGAAGTTATCAGATAACCTTTGTGGTTAAAATATGTTATGGTTATTTTTGATGAATTTACCTCTTTTTGAGGAATGTTATAAAATTATATAGTTTTTGAAAGGGGAAAACACGCAGACCATGTGACAACCTGTCGCGTCGGATGAAGCTGTGGGAATCGAACCCACAACCAAAGCGCAACTGGTATTAATCGCCTACCACTGGACTACGTGAAGTCCCTGGTTAGTTTGAATGATTCTTTTTAGTTAGATGATTTTATGAATTAAGAGTAAGTTGATTTTTTTGGTTATCAATGGAAATGATTAGCCTATCATGGAGGATATGTGATTAGGTTAATTACTTTTCAGAATGAGACTGTAAGAGTAACTGATGTTATTTTGGAGAAAAATATTAAAATTTATCTTAGGAGACTATGTGATTAAATCCTTCATAGAATTGGGTTTCAATCTTAGTTTGGTTTACTTTGAAGAATTTTATGGATAGATGTTTATTGAACGGTCTTTGTTGAGATTTGGGTTTTAGTTTTGGTTAACGTCTAAAGACATGGGAAGTATATAGTTCTCTTTTTTGGATTAGGTTATTCTATATAATTTGATTATAACTCTCTTAATGTGAACAAGTCATCCTAAATACTCATCTTTTGGAGAAAATATGAGTTCGTGTAAGAAATCTAGTAAAAGTTGAAAGTCAACATGACAATTAAGTATGATTCCTTATGTTTTAGTTAAGCTCATAAATAAATTCCTCAATGAAAAGTAACTTAAAACAAAAATGTTGTCTGTTAATTTTTCCTACTGGGGAATCAAATACCATTTAACCCATCACAAGTTTGTGATTTTATTGTTGTTAACTTTCTCCTAGACATGTTTACTATCACTATCCATCTGAACATGACCCTTTGTTTTTCCCCCATATCCATATTTTCATACTTGGAATCCTAGTATGGGTTAACTCGGGTGACATTTGTACTTCTCTCCCATTCTTTTAAAGTGATAGTTTTACTGACTCTTGTTCTAATGTGGGATTTTCAATGAAGCTCCCAAGCCCAATTTTAAAATTGTGAGGGCGCAATTCAGAAAAGGGGGGAAGGATGAAACACCCCAGGTAAATAAAGAATATGACATTTTCATATTTACCCATATTTTTGAATAAAATATTAATATTACTTTAAAGGGAATGCTATGCTCGAGGGCGTACCCAATACGCAACAACAAGTTTCTTTGAAATCTTATGTTGCACTCTAATAATAAAATAATATTGTTTTAAAAGGTAGTTAACGCCTAGCTGTTGTAATGGTGGTAATGAACATAACTAACAACAAAATGATTATATATGTTTTTCAAATATTTTTACTTTTATCCAATAAATGTTGGAGGCTTAAAATGCAAATGAATCCAATTTTAAGCATAAATCTTCTAATATTCTTTAAAAGGTTGATTAACTGCCTTTTGATGGAGAACCCTTTTTAAATATACTTTTGACAATTTTATATGTTGTATTTGAAAAAATAAAATCTTTCTTTAGAATATGGACATCAAAATTTACTTTGTGTAAAATTTTGTTATTTTTCTGATAAAGATCATTTTTATTGAAAATGTTGCATTTTAATTCAAAATATCCTTTTAATATGATTTATTTATATGGATAGATTATATTTTTAATTTAGATTAAAGTTTATTTAGAATATATTTTTACCATTTAATCTAATGGTGGTCATTGGAATTAATTTCACTTTGAAATTGGACTTAAACAAGTGTCAATCTTTTAATAGATATTGTTTCTTAAAAACACGCTATTTGTTTTGACAGCGGGAATTAATTATTAAATTAATTAATGCAACATATATGTTTTGAATTTTGTAAAATAGACATCAATTTTTAATTCGGAATATCAAATATAGCTTAGGGTGAATTTTTGGTATTTTTCTGAAAAACTTCAATTTTTGATGAATAGTGAAACCACTAAGTGGTAGTTTAAAAACTGATTTTTCGTTTAAATGAAACTTTACCACTTCTGTTATTTGAATTTAAAAAATCCGACATACATGGTTTTCATTAGGATGTAAAATGTGGTTCAATGGGATTAAAATAATTTTTTGGTGAATAGTAACTTTTAAGTTTTTAATCGCGATTAGAGGTAATTAGTGTAATTTAAGGTAAAAATAACGTTTTAATAATATGAAATGACCTGAAAACATGTCCTACACTAATTGGATGTGTCATGGACGACCAATACAATCCATGGGTCAAGTTGGGGACACCATGGAGCCACTTTGGTTGGAAAATGACATAAATAACTTTTTATTTAAAGTTAAAATAAAAATGTCACAAGCATGAGTTGTTTTACTAAAACATTTTTTAAATGGGGTTATAAAAGTCATATTTTTGACTATAAATATTCATTAGAAAGATAAAAATATTTCCTACATCATGATAGGCTTTTTTATAATTTTTAGACATTAAATAAATTAAATTATTTATGACATCATGATGATGCATCGATTACCTCATTAATAAAGGATTTAAATAAAATGAAAAGATAATGTTAAAAATATAACATACACTTTTCAAAGACCTATTGGATTAGTATATTTCGAAACCTTACCACCTTATCCTCTAAATACATCAATGTGGGACTTTTGAAATCCGAAACGCTTTTGAAAATAAAGTAACATTTTGTAACTTTCCAAGAGTTCCCCTCCTCTCCTCTTATAAAAGGCCCCCACCTCTACCACCTTACCCACAAATATCAGGCCTTTGGCTCGGACAAACACTGCTCATTTTGTGTCTACACATCTCTCTATTACTCCTAGAAGCCTCACATTGGACAGAAGTCTTCCCAAGGAAGCCTTTGAGCTCAAATCAAAGAGAGATACCCGATTTTAAGGTATTAACTTCACTTGTGTTCTTTTGTTTTATTTTGCTTCTCCAACCCCCTAAACTCTTTTATTAATTTCTTTTGTAACAAATCCAGTATCTTCAATATACTAGGATGTTGTTATAAGAATGATTCAAGCTACACTTACACACACCTACATCTAATGGTTAAAGAACATGCAGTTTCTGTGGATGGTGAATTTCTGCCTCACGAAACGATGATTGTTCAATATTCTTTTAACACCCGCAAAGGTGTCCATTAAGATGTCACTATATTTATATATGATATATAATATGTTTATTTTTTACTTAATCTTCTGTATTTTTCATTTATGGCATACCTTTATGGTTTCCATTATGGTTAAACGCGATATCTTCATTTTAGGAAGTGCGGACTACCGCCCCCTCAAAGTGATTTGATTCGTTAATACCATATGTGGTACGTATAAAGGATAGATTTAATGATATTATATATGATACCATACTTTAATTATAATACTATTATGTATCATTATGTTTTAATTCCATTAAATAAGAAATATAAATGGAAGTAGCGTTCATGCGTACGTACGGCTTACCGTCTCCATAAACGGTGCATTTCATTTCTTACCTCTAAATGTTATGTATTATTATAAATTCATGTATATAATGGATATATATGATATATATGATATCTACGTAATGAATATAATTCTGGATATAGTATATATTTTACCACATGAACAACTTGCAATTATAAAGAGTTTATTTTTGACTCAAGTAGCAATGATCTACAAAACAACCATTATTAACTTAAATAATTAGATAGTGTTCATATCATGGTAGTAAGTGATATAAAAGGAATAATGAACTTTAAAAAGGTTCTTAATCAAGTATAAATTAACTCAAGTTTATTATTCAGGAGGTTAAAGAACGATCGAGTCAAGTCAGACCCGAGGTAAGGGATCCTACCCCTCTCTTTCTTTTTAAGTACACTCTTTTATGTCATTACTTTTAAGCTCATATTTATTATGATTGGGATGTTCTTTTATATTAATATTACTTTAATTTTTATTTTCATATGATGAGAGACCCTATTTTCTCTCATCAATCCATTTTGTAAGTTTTAATTGGCGCCGTTAGGCTGCCGAAATTTCGTAAGGGGCTTTTTATCTCACTTTGTGTTTTCGTGAGATTCATACTACATTTGCCAATATTTCCTTTTGAGAGGTGTACGTACTATCCATTATTATAATATTTGTGTAACATACTTTCGTTTATGAGTATTTACATCAATTTTGTATAGTCCTTCTTTCATGGGGTGTACGTTTCGAAAGTTACCCAAATCGGTAAGGGAACCTTTCACCCTCCTCTTTTTAAAAGACTTCTTTTGTTATGTCTTTTAATTTTCATCTTATTATGTGGGGATATGTTCTTATATATCCTTATTACTGTAAATTTTATGTCCAAGTGATGATATATCCTTTATCTCTCTCATAAACTCTTTTTCTAAAATTTGATGTGACGCCGTTAGGCTGTCAAGGGAACTTTTTAACCCAATTTCGATTTCTTTGGGGTCAACATGTAGTTATTGAATATGTCATCCTTTGAATATGTGTGAATGACCTTCGATTATTTTACACTTAATATCCACTTATATTGGGTGTATTTATATTTGTCGCACATAATTATGAGATTGATTTATCCTTTATTTAAGGATACCATCTTTATAATGGATTTCATCTCAATTTACATTTCCATTGAGACTTCATTGTTGTTATGCACCAATTCACTCTTATATGGTGTATATACTGTCCTTTGTAATATTATATCATGAATCCCTTTATTCTCATGATATTATAAAGTTTTTATTAAATGTTATTCCTCAATTATTGTATTCAAGTGTCTCTCATTTTGTTAAAAACCCTTTAACTAAAATATCGTTTTAAATGTTTTAATGATTTATTCTTATAAATATTTCTCAATAATATCCATGTTTTAAAAATGGTTTTAAGGATTTATTTATATGGATATTAATGGATTAAAATTTTAAAAGCTTCAATTTGGTATGGGACACTTTGATTTAAAAATCTCTTTATTAAATGTTTTAAATGGTTTTGAAAATGGTTTTTAGAATGGATTCATTATTTCAATATCTTAAAATGTTATAATGTTATTGAAATGTGGGAATATTATCTTTCCTTTATGCTTAAGTTATGTGCTATGATTATGTTATGGTTCTTGGGCATTGTTATGAAGATGGGTGGTTCCGTGATAAACTAAGGGCGGGTGAGCCCGATATAGCTCTCCAATGCATTGGGTAACACAAAGGAGTTAAACGTTAAGGTTTCTTCGAAGAGATTTATGGAATATACTGTGATGGGTATTCCAAACGTAACCAAGAGGGTTAATCCCTACGTAAGAAAGTTATGAATGCCTCAAGTTACCTTTATGTCTTATGATTTCTATGATTTATTCATGATTTTATGAGGTATGTTAAAGTGATTATGTTTTATGGGTAAAGTATGATTTCATTATTATGTATATATGTACTCATATTTCCTTTCCATACTTTTTATAACCCTTACTAAGATTTTTATTCTCATCCCAAGTTTTTGAAATGTTTTTCACAGGTCAAGGGAATGGTACATGATATAATGATAGTGTCAAGGAAGTGTCAATAAAGAATCCATGTTTTATTTTAAATATGTTTCCGTTGATGGGAAAAATGAATACTATATTTTATGTAACCACTTTGTTTAAATGTGGAATGTAATGAAAGTTTTATGATCTAATTCTCTAAAACTCTAAACCTGAAAAGATCCTCAATGTGTAATCTTGTAATAACTCAAGATTAAGTAAGGTTTAAGGCTGGGGACTTATAGAGATGTCCCCTGCCATCACATGAGTAGCATCGCCTCTCTTGAGGATGACTGGATGCGCCCTGCGAACCCTGTACGGCAGATCCCCTATCCTGGGATCTCCTCTGAAAACGTCTCCCATGCCTGAGTCCCTGACGTTGGCTCCCTGCTACCGAGGTCTCTGCTCCAGCTTGGCCACTACTGACATCTGCCGACTGTCTCTGCTCTTCCAAGAAGCTCTCGACCACCAAAGCCTGCTCGAGCACCCCAGCATAAGTAGGAATTCTCATAGGGATGATGCTAGCTCGAATATCTCTGCACAAGCCCTGCTCGAAATTCCAAGCTTTGAACTACTGATCTCCAACCATATCCATCGAGTACAGTGAGAGGTCGGTAAACCTCGGCGAATAGTCAGCCACCATCATGGTTCCCTGTTTAAGATGAAGAAGCTCCTAAATGCGTACCGCTCTCAGGGTAACCAGTGAAAACTCCTCTATGAAGAGACGCTCCAACTCTGACCAAGCGAGTGTCGCCTTGTCGTGAGTCTGGAAAACCAAACTCCACCATCGTCTTGCCGAGCCCTGCAGAAGGCTCGCTGCGAGGATCACCATCTGCTCTGCTAGTGTCCTGACCAAACGGAAGACTCTGGCCACTGCCTCAAGCCAGACCTCTGCTGCCTAAGGGTCAGGCTCGCCTTGAAACCTGAGGGGTCTCTATCTCTGAAACTCATGGAGTGCGCTCAGCCTGTGCTCCTCCTCTACTGGTACAACAGGCACTAAACACTACTCCACAGGTGGCGGAATAACTGGCACACCACCTGGTGGTAAAAATGGGGGATCTGGTCCCTGTATTGAAGCTTCATCACTGAGGGGGTCATCCTCGTGATCAAGCTGCTAGATCCTAGCGGGTGTGCATCGCGGAGGCATCCTGTAAGGAAACAAGATGTATCTCTGTCAGTGAGTATATCTGGAGAGATGACTCAAAAAGGACATGGAAACCACAACCCATTCCTATATGATGCATGTACCATTTTTTCCTGCAACTAGTGTTCTCATGTTCCGAGTCGAAAAGCAAGTTGTCAGAGTCCTGGTGTATGGATACGTCGGCCGCCCACACCAACACTGGGGTCCTTGGCCTGAAATCCGAACTCGAAACACTTAACACTGTTTCCCCAAACCAACTCACAGACTCTCGGTCCTAAGGTAGAACTGACCAGCTCTGATACCACTCTGTCATGACCTGTCCCAGTGGGGCCCGAGATGCAACTCCCCAAGCCCGCCTCCAATAGGTCAGGGGTTGGTGACTAGCACCGAGTAGACATACTACTAACATGGGAGGCATTGCCTATAAACCTGTACACATGAACACACATCTCCAAGCTCACAAAGCTGAAAATTAGAAACTACTAAAAACAGAAAAGATGCATGCATACACTAAAACCCAACCACAGAGTATGATAGGAAAGTAAAGTGAAAGAAGGTAAACCCTGGGACAAAAGTACAAGCCCACAAGAAAAAAAGTCTATAAAAAAGTCCAACCTGTAAAGAAAGGTGCTGGGACTGCAATCTATAGCCATATGAACACACCTCGGCCTGTCTGATCTCACTGTGTACCGTCCGGTCCTGGTCTGCCTAAAATCCCGTCAAAGGCTCGCTCGTCTGCACAAGACACGACACGTGCGGGCAAAGCCCGTGCATGGGTGAGTATAAAAATACCCCGTAGGACACCCCGAAACCACAAAGGAAATACAAAAAGGAAATACCACAAAGGAAAGATAGAGTCAACTCCACACAGTATATGTCTAAATAACATACCACAAGAATATCCAGATATACTCATCCACAATCGACTACCGCGAATACCACCACTAGGATCCAGATCGAAGATTCCACTAAGCATGCAACCGGGAGAAAAAACTCCTAGGTATGAAGAGAGAGGTACGAAGTACTCATTCCAGGAGAACAAACTCCACAATTACCTTGAGAACATGATTCTTAGATGAGGATCACAACCAAGTCATTGGGTGATTCCGACAACTCAGTCTGAGCTAATCCGCTAAGCAGAGGATCAGCGCCCGGGTAAAATTGGTCACGTCGATACCAAGAACCCTACCTAGGGTTCCAGGAACGGATAGAGGATCCGGCTCTAAGTATCATAGAGTGGATTCCAAAAACTCTATTCAGGGAGTTCTACTGAAGGGATCATACTCATGTTTAAAGGAAATGATACCGGAACCTTCAGGGAAACGACCAAGGGTACGAACCCTAAGAGAACTAGTCCAAGTCACAGAAGTTAAGTGGCTCAATTCAACAAGAAATGGTTACAAGGTGTGTAGTATGGTTACACGCCGTGTTCCTTGACCTCAGGTACTGCCCGTGTAAATGGCCCGTGTCATTCGTTCAAGCCGTGTAAAACCAAACTACACGGCATGTAGAAAAGGTACACGCCATGTTCCTTGACCCCGAGTACTGCCCGTGTAAACGGCCCGTGTCATTCGGCATGTCAGATAGAAAGCAACTAAACGACGTGTAGAAGAATGAAACACTCTGTCCGAGCACCTGGGCTCGCTCCATGTACGCTGGCCATGTGCCCGTACACAGCCTCTGTCCGTGTCCGTGTCGCCTGCCCGTGTACCAGTACACGGGGTATCCCGTGTATCTGGCCGGGTCTGGCCGGGGAGGGGTATACACGGCGTGTCCATGGTTGTGTACCCTGCCCATGTCCGTGTACTCCCGGAGTATATGTTAAGTAATCCCACTGACAAACACATACCGTGTATCCCATACTACACGCCCTGTAGTTGGGAAATTTACAGAAGCATCGTCTTCCTCCGCGCGCGTTAGCTGTTGCTCCAGATCTTGATCCAACCGTCCGATCATCACAAAACTCCGGATTTGGGGTCATCCCGCCCCTACGAAACCAATTACGTCAGTTTCGGGGTTCCGATCGGTCTTGAAGACACATCCATATCCGTCCGCACGAATTGCTCTAAGAACAGGAACTTTCGAACCGCATCGATTCATCCGCCGCTGTCACCGTCGCACCCCCGCCAGGTTGCCTTGACGTTGGATCTTTGATTTCGGATCGTTGCATCAAAAAACAAATGCGCAACAATCAATTTCTTCCAAGAACGTGTAGAACTCAATGAAGAACGCGAGGGGGAAAAACAAGAATCAACAAGAGGGGAGAACCTTAATCGTTGTTTGTGACAATCCGGGTTTGCCGCTATTAGATTGAAAACCAAAACAATCTCAAGAATCAAATCCTCAAATCCCCGCATGAACCCATCCCACAAGAACGATCGACCCGCAAGCTAATCTGTTCATAGATTAGTCTGCGTTTTTCATGGAAATCAAAAACGGGGAAGGAAAAATCAAGACAAACATCCTACCTGGATTTCGCAGCGTTCGTCGGTGATGATCTGGTCGCTGCATCGTCATCGCCGCGTTGGGAGGTTTCATCAAGAGCCTCGAAAGCCTCCAAGGGTTTCAGGGTTATGGAAATTGTAACCCTGATCCCCTGCAAAATCTCCATTTAAAAATATAAGGTATTTCTCTATAACAAAGATTTAAATAAAATATTTTAATAAAATATTTTATTATGGTTGCATCCAAAAACCAGATTTTACTACTGACCTGCGCCGACCAATGTTAGGCCTCGCCTAAGGTAAAAACGCTGTTCTGAACACAATGGGGCCCTCATATTTTCTGATCCGAGCACCCGTTTAGGAGTTATTTCACTTTTTTAGGAAAAACCACATGTGTGCGTTATTTAATTATTAAATTAAATTCAAACATTTGTTCCAGGCTCACCGGGCCTCGGAACTGCACGCCGTCTCAGAGCCTGGTCTTGAATTGATTCCCATATAATGTTAAAAATAATACATGAGGAAAATCCGGGACATTACAATTAACCTAATGGGATAATGAATGGAGTAAAGGATATTGTGATCATGCTTAATCAGGTGTCACAAAAAATGATAAAAAAAAGCACCTTAACCAACTCTTGGACTCACTAAAAAAGGGAAGTATATTATTTGTTGATAGTCTAGGTAGTGCATACCATGGAGGAAAGAAGATTTAATTCCCCATATGTCAATAATGTTGAAAGAATCACTCAATATAATGTCTCAATGGAATGATTAAAAGTTTTTTTTCATAGAAAATGAAACAAGGTAAGTAATTTTAAAGAAAAAATAAAATGTTTGGTCAACTCCATGGATGAGAATAATGGTATTCCTAAGTTATCATCTATTGTGAAATGTTTCAAATGTGGAAAGAATGTGAATTTTTCAAATTTATTCCCTAAGGAGAAGCTTTTGAAGTGAATCAAAAAGGTTATTTGAGTAATGGGATTTCTATTAATATTGAAGAGACTAAGAATGGAATATAAAAGAAAAGAGGTATTAAGGAATAATATGATTAATACTAGTTAATATTTTGAGAAGGAAGTGGTATGATTAAATTATTTTTTTCTTGGAATTTAAAAATTGTGAAATATATAAGGATTGTTTAGTATAAGTTTTTCATTAAGTATTTGAAAGAGTATGTTGAATGGTCAAATGGACAGGAAAATTGATTTAATAGAAAAACAATATTTCATGGAAAACACATGATTAAGGGAAAGATAACCCAAAATATGATCCCGATGTTGATATAATGATGTTGGGATAAAGAGATGATTGATTTGGATTAAGTAAATTGGATAGTATTGATGACCTTGGAACTAATTAATGATTTTTGGAAAAATAGGTTTATGTTATCATTGATGGAGTTTACAAAATTATTGGATATATTGAATATATTAAATAATCTTTGGGTTTATTCAAGAAATGAGAGATAATAACTATTTTCATTGAGTTTCTATAGAAATTCTGGTTATTACCATGTTTGAAGAGAATACATAATGAAGGTATTCACATGTTTGGTATATAACAATAAAGAGAAACTTTAAGATATATAGGGTATCAATGTTAAGCTGATTTTGATAAATTTATTCACCTTCTTTCTCATGATTTGGATTTTAATATTTTAAAAGGGTCATAAGGTTAAACATTTATTAAATGGTTTATATTTAACTTTGATTGGTGTTTTAGATAATAATTTATTATTTCTCTATAAGAATATTTATGTATATCAGTTAACCTTTGCTGAACATTTTGTTTGGATTATAACTTATCATTATATCTATGGATCTTATGATCCATTAGTGATTCAAGCATAAAAAATACACCTTCATTTATAGGATATTTAGATGAAGTGTAAATTGATCCAGGCACAACTAAAGGGTGATATTTTTCTTATAAAATTGAATGAAATCAAGTAATTGTATCTTCTTATGAAAATATTCAAAATTAGGAAAAGGTTATTGAGATAAAATTTTGTCATATCATCCACATTTTTTATGATATGGATGAAATTTTTCAAGAATATTTGGTTTATGTATTTTTTATTTTTAAATTTCTCCTAACCATGCTCTCTATCACCCTCTATCAGTATTTGGGTGTTTGTTTTCTCTTGATTGTCAATGTTTTCACTTCCCACCTATGTTCTAATATTTTGAAACCTAGTTTGTGTTATTCCAAATGAATTTTTCACACTAATTTATCTTTTTCATGAGGATTATTTATTAAATATTTTTAAGATGTGGGTTTTTATGAAGTAATTTTTAAATGTTAGACCTTTGATGGCTAAGATAAATTTTGTGGGTGAAATTAATTTTAAGGGGGGTAGAATGTAACACCCTGATATTTAGAGATTTTTTTCAAAATAATTTAATATTTTCAATATTTTGTGTTATATGAATTATTGAGGTTATAATGCGTTACAAAAAACACTAAGTTTAACTTATATTACATGAAACACCACACTTATCTTTCATTACACACAATACTAAGTTTAAATGAAACGTTTCATATTATTAAAATACTACTATTTAATATGATAGTTATCACCTAGACATAGGAATTGATTGTATAAATAAGATTATTTAAATTATGAATATATATATATATATAATGAATTATTTGGTGATCAATTAATTATAAATGAAAATAAAAACCATTTTAAAATGAAGGAAATCATTTTTGGAAAAACTATTTTTATGCACATAAATGTGTTTTAACTCAATAAATTAAAAGAATAAATTTTGGTAAATTATTTTAATTAAATTTATATAGTCTATATTTAATCAAATATTTAAAACTCATCTTATATATTTTCTAGACAAGTGATAAGAATAAATCTAATTTTACTCTTAAAACTCACATTTTTCTAAAAAGTAGTTTTGTCACCTTTTTATGGAACAATTATTTTAAAAATAAAATTTTAAACTTTTAGAAAATTAATTTTACACAATAAAATTCATTTCTTAAATTGTAATATCAAAATTTTCTTAGGTTGAATATTTGGGATTTTTCTGAAAAGTTTCATTTTTTGATAAATAGTGAAAAATACTGAATTTTAATTGAAAGCTATCTTTTCACTAAAATTATTTGTAGAGTAAAATTATATTTTAAATTGGGTTTAAAGTATAATTAGTTAAATTATACATATATTAATCTAATTTAGTTCATTTTATCCCATTTAATATTGAAATTGGATTTTTTTTTTAAATTTTTTGAATATTTTCACTTTAAAAACCCGCTTTCTCATCACGTCTGTGAGATTATTTTTAAATTTAATTCCAAGTATTATGTGAATATAATTTATAAAAATTCATTATGTATTTGGAATCATCATAATTTATATTATCTAATAATTTCAAATTAATTTTTGACCATAATGATTAGTGAAAATAGTTGAAATTAATTACCGTGATTAAGATTAAAACAAAGTTTTGAGCATTACATGTTTTTATTTTAAAATTAATTTTACAAACACATACTATTTTTATTTAATGAACTGGATTTGATATTTAGAATAATTAGGTATAAATTATATAATAAATATTTTTTAATCTTATTCTCAAAGGATAAAATACCTAGGTAAATTAAAAGATACACGTTACCTTGGTAAAGACTATAAGGATAAAATTGAGTAAACATAAAGATTAAGGAATAACTTGAAAAAAATGTGTTTATTTAGTTTTTTAGAGTTTTTTATCAAAAACTTCAACCATAACCTCCATTATTAATCAATTTTAGATCCACATGAGTTAAAGGATACCTTCTAATAGTGAATACTCTTTGGTATTTAAAAAAATTCCACCCACCTCACTTATAAAAGGACACCCGTTATCCTCTATTCCACTCACGCTAAAACCTATTTGTTTCATCAAATACCTTCCAAAATCACTTTACAACTTCCCTAAACTCATTATAGAAGCCTCATTTTGGGTATAAATCTAACCTAGGAAATATTTAGTGCAAAACTAATGAGAATTCCCGAAGAAGAGGAAATGTTCTTCAACAAACATATTTATTTTATTTTTTTCTTCACATTATTAAATTATTATTATATCATTATTATATAATAAAATAAATATATTCCATATAATTAGTTTTTTTTTATTTAATTTAATGACCTATAATCATATACACTTCTATAAAATGTGTTATAAAATCATCATTATGTGTACGGCGGACTACCGCCTTGCGAACTGATGTCGTTCATTTTTCCATTACCACCTTTAAAGGTTAGTAATAATGATGGATTTATTTTTTATATATTATATATATTATATTTACGATGTTATTATTATTCTTCAATTTTTATATCACACATAACTTCATTATTTCAATTTTTTTGAGAATATGATAACATACTTCGTGTGTACGATGGACTACCACCTCACAAAGTGATGTGATTCATTCACGCTTTACATGGAATGTATTAAGGATGGTTTAATAAAATCATGCGATATATATGAAATAAAAATGATACTATAATTATAACACACACACACACATAGATATATATATATTTATACCATTTACTTTTCTTTCTTTCAATATTACAAGAAAATGGAAACATCGTTCATATGTCTGTATGACCTATCATCCCCACAAACATCGTATTTCATGTCCTATCACTAAATTATATAGAATACTATAAATAATTATATAATGAATATATGTTATATTTATATAATTTTTTACATTCTATATATTATTAAATCATGATATATGTATGACTTTTAAAAATAACAAGTCAAAACATACTCAAAAAACAAAGCAGTTATTACCCAAAACACAACTTTAACATGGAATTGTTAATAAAATGGAAATAAAAGGGAATAATAAAATCATATATGGTATGATATATATGAGTAATGTTTTGTAATAAATTTATTATAAACTTATATTTATTACATAGGAGGTTTTAATGAGTATGATGGAAGTCAAGACTTAAGGTAAGATGATTTCTAGTCTCAGTTTTATTTCTGAGAGACTTATGCCATACTCACCACTAATTTTTTTTGTTTGGTGTATATAATTTCATATGAAGTGATTTATCATTAATATACCTAATTTTATGATAATTAATGTTTCTATTGATGTTATTTTTTATCAGGGATGATGATTCAAAAGCTACTCAAGTAGTGATGGATTTTCGTCTCACTGTTTACTTTCATGAGACACATGTCATATTCACCAACTATTTATTTTATGTGGTGTATATACTAACCATTAATGTATATTATGATTATTATACTGAAAAATATTGGGGTTTACATATCCATTTGAGGATATCTCTTTCATGTGGTTTACAGTTCAAAAGGTAACAAATTCGTAAGATATTTTTGTCTCAATTTTCCTTCTTCGAGACACATGTTATGTTATGCACCTATATTATTTCATGAGGTGTATACACAGAACCTTATACATTTCATATCATTAATTTATTTATTTCATTTAATTTTAAGTTATATTGTATTTTATTTATTTTCAGGGGCTTATGATTCAAAGTTACCAAATTGGTAAGGGTTTTATATTAAAATCTCATCATTTACCGGGATTGTTTATGATTAACTCTATAATGTTTAAATCACATGATATAAATCTATAAAATTATCATGAATTTTTTTCTCCACTAGTTATTCCTGCTATCTTTAAGTAATTTCAATATGATATCACTCTTTAGTGCTTTTAATAATTAAGAAAACATTCTTAATAAAATATGACTATATTTCTATCTTTGGTCAAAAATCAGTTTTCTTCCAAAAATATTTTATAAAAAAAAATTCCAAAATGTTTTTAAATGATATATTAAGCTCATTTTTAATGAAAAATACTTTGTTTTTAAAAAAAATTGTTTTATTTATTTTCAAAGCTTCCTTTATAAGTTTAAAATGTTATTTTCAAAGAAAATTACTTTTTTTTAAAAGAATTTTAAATGATTCTAAAATATTAATTTATAAATTTTCAATGTTTTTTTAAAGAAAATATGTTTTAAAAATGTTTTATATTTTAAAATTTTTTTATATTTTAAAAATTATTTTCTCATAGTGGAAAGGATATTTTTCTCAAGAAATGTTTTAATGATCCTTTCAAAATTATTTTCCAACTACTATGATATCTGTTGGTGATACCTATTCCATAATCAGGATATGATCCAAGGATACCATTAATATTCTTTCTATATATGGTTTATGTTTTTGTGGAATGATGTTTATGAAACCCGTTTATCTTCAATGGGTAATACCATGAGTAAATTCTTAGGAAACCCGCTTCCTTTCATAGGTTACTCTATGATGAAATGATTATAAAACCCATCTCTTTTCCACAAGTTATTATATAATGAAATGTTTATGTTACCCATTTCATTTCATGGGTTATGATGTAATGAATGTTTATGATCTTGTGAAACAGATAAATACGGTTTTCATTATGATATGGGTGGGACCTATATCTCTTTATAATGCATTGGGTAAATATCTATATCTCATGAGATAGACAGGACTGGAACGGAGAGTGAACTAGGTTCGGTAAGAGACTTTTTCCTCTATGATAGTCTTGGCAGTGAACCTTGACTACTATGATGTTATTCATGGACCTATATTTCATGTCCATAATGTTATATGTGAACTTGATTACATGTTCAAAATGTTATTCATGAACTTGATTATATGATCAAAATGTTATGCGTGGACCTGTATTTCATATACATAATGTTATATGTGAACTTGATTACATGTTAAAAATGTTATACAGGAACCTTATTACATATTCAAAATATTATTCATGGACCTATCATTAATATCCATAATGTTATGTGTGTGACTGGTTTCATGTCCATAAATTTTTTCAAGGGCTAGATTTCATGTCATTAACTTAATAACTGAACCAATTTCTATTTATACATGTTTAAAATGTTATAAGTTGATGTGTTTTCCAAGAATCTACGTCTTATTCCAATTTCATGCTCTCATGGATCATGTTATTTGATTTCATTATGCTTAATGTCTTATGAACTTATAATATTTATACAATGATTCAAAATTGTGATCTTTGATATGCAGGGTATGATTTTCAAATGTTATACTCATGTTATCATAGCCCTATGATCATTTTATTCTTACTTATCTCCATTGTTTACCATTACTGATCACCTATCTCACCCTTTCTAATTTCTACTTCCCTATGTTAGGAAGAAATGTTTAGGAAGGGTATGCCTAAGATGAGTACTATATGGGAAGATCTTGGTGGAATATGTTGACTATATTTCACCGAATTAGAATATCATGTTCCAAGTTTCCAAAGGTACTAAAATATTACGATCCTTGGGAATGTTTTTGTGTAATGCAATGAATATTCATCTAAAAATATGTAATATCCATGTATGAGAATCCTGGGTCTCTATAATCACCCCTCATACATATCAACTATCCAAGAGCTATACAACATTCAACTGCACATTAAGAATCAATTTCTGGATAAACAATAATATAAATACAAAACCTCTTCTTATACAAGGTGGTTAATCAAAACCTAGAAAGTTCCATTCCATCACAACACAACTCAAAGGGATTCCCCATTTGGGTCCCAATTATGATCCAAAATACTTTGGTTTAAGTCCACATTCATTGATGACTATGGAATCCAAGTATAACATTTAGAGGGTCTATCACGACACTATACATAATTACCCTACTCATATGGGCCAAGGGAAGACAATTTATATTAATTTTTAGTTAATAAAATATAACCAGAAAGACCACTTTGATATAAATTTATTAAAATGAATATATCATATTTTATGATATACACTTAATTGTAACTAGAAATATGGGCATGCGAATGCTTCTATCATAACATATGATTGGTTTTTATCAAAGTGTATGATATATATGATATATGAGATATCACATGCATTCATTTTTCCAAATCTTACTGATCGGTTTCCTTTGATTATGAATCATTAAGATGATTCATTTATGGCTACACAATCATTCAAATTATTCATTTGATATTATCTACAACAAGCATGCGTTATTATTAATGCATGATGGTTGCAAAGAGTTAGCACCTAATGCTTGACTCACTTCATTAAATTCATATAGTCTATATAAAGGATTGCGATCCCTATATTGGATGTAATTTTTTTTGAATATCTATTTTTGAAGATCTTCCTTCCTCCCATTTTCACCATTTATCTTCATGGGGATAATTCTAGCAAACCATTAGTGTTTGAGTGTCCTCTAGTTATGATCAAAGATGCTAGTGGTTGATGTAATATTTGTGGAGGTGAGAGTTTTTTGGTAGTTTCTTAGTTATTGAGATAAAACAATCTCCCTTAAATATCGTTACACATATAGATTTTTTTATTTCAGGTATACCTATAATTTTTGTTCTTCATTTACATACTGGTTCTGTTGATGATATATTAGGAACATTAAATAGGTTTCTTCCATTTACTTGATCATATAATGATCATAAAAAACCCACCAGTGGTATCAAATCCATGATCATTAATGAACCAATATGTTATTTTTTATTAAGAACATGTATATTGTAATCTATTTGATGCCATATCGTAGTGTACAATATAAAAAAACACTTCATTTTTTTTAGTTGTAGTGTACAACTAATAAATATCATAAGGTATAATATGCTGAAACATGTAATTTCATTTAATACCATAAGCTGTGATGCGGGTTATCATAGGCTACAACTGAAACCTAGGTTACCCAAAAATAGAGTGTCATATTTTAGTTATGATATTTCATATCTTTTAAAAGACGATTGACCTATTATTAAGAGTTATTTCAACACGTAAAGGTCATTGACTTTGTAATTTTTCAATACATAAGTGTCACTATCTTTTCATTTTACTTTATACGTACGATTCATTCCCTTTTCCTAATAATTAAATCTCATATGTAAGATCCATTTTACTCAATGCATAAGGGTTTTACCCATACATAGAGGTCATGGAATTTTTTGCTAAAGTGAAAAAACCTTTTCATGGTGACATTTATGTATTGATCATAGTTTATAGTTTATAATTACCTATTATCAATCATTAAATATGATATAGATAAAAATGTTAAAAATTTAATTTTTGGCTAGAATTTATTATTTTTTATAAATTTTTTATAAAATAAAAATATGAGGCATTATAAATAGGATATTTTCATGCCTAAATTAAATATAAAATGTTCATATTAATACCTCATGATTGGAAAATAAATAATGGGTTTATTTTTTTGTTTATTCATGTCAATATTAATGGTTTTAAATTTTTATGAAATGTGAATATTATGTGTGATTTAATTTATTTTATAAAATTTTTCTTATATATTTTCAAGCCATACATTACATGATAGGCGTGAAAAAAATAATATTTAGTATTCATATAATATGACATTAGTTTATTATTAAATCTATTAGCTTGAATTAAGCAATTGAATATAATTTATACATATTGGGTGTTAGAGTTATCATAAATTTAATACACTCTTGGGTAAAGTATCATTGAGTAGAAATACTTTGGGTTATACTTCCTAATATAATGGAGTTTTATACATTGTTCTATTAAGGCATGAGTTGGCTATCTATGGATCCGAGATTACTCATACATATATTATCAATGTCCTATAATTCTGAACTTTTACATGAAAGTTCATATACCTTAAACATAGGATGAATTTGAATATGTGTAAATATGTTTGAATTTTATTTTTTGGTGAATAACATAAACAATTGTACATTTAAATACTTACACATTAATATGAATTTAATATGCATATTATGTTTATTAAATTGGTGATACTTTAAAATAAATCCCCTCAAATACTAAGCGTGAGATTCTTTCAAAAGTAAACACATATCAGGACCTCGATTATTCAACCGGGCAGGTTTTTCCATGATAGGGTGCACATGGATTATCTTATGTAAGGAATGGTTGAAATAGATAACCCTAATATTTAGGTAACCAAATACCATTATTATATTTGGGTGACACTTAGTTGGTAAACCCTAGGACTTTGGATACTAGTGGAATGGAGTTAATTTTATAACCATATTAGGATTCCCCACCCTGGATCACCTGGTCCGGGTTGGTGCAACACATGACCTCATGTGTCCCTCCTCTTGTGAAAGAGGTTTATGAATAATGGTAAGGACCTAAAAAACACCAATAGTGGTCTTTAACCTTATTAGTAGATAAACAAATAGATTAAAAAATTTCAGAAGCAGTAATAAGAGTTAATAATAGAACCAAAATACTAAATTAATAATAATAACATCTCATTCTATAACAATATGGAATACACCATCCAATACAATAAGTCAAAAGGAGATCCACTCTATGTAGAAAATAAATATACAATAATAAAGGGGGAAATAAATAAAAAATCATCTCTACAAATTATCCTAAAGTCTGTGCTGACATCACCTCGACCAACCTGCTCCTCCTTTACAACTACTCTAAACTAGGCCCCTACCCTCATCCGAATCCCTTTCCATAAATACTGTATATTCACTAATATTCGCATTCAGTGTGTGAGTATAAACCCATTATAACACCACCAAGACAACCTTAAAATAACCATAATAGTCATATACAAGTGTTTGTGATGATATAATTTAAATACATAAATAATCATAAAACCCGCCTATGAAAGCACATAAATGTAGATATCTCATAATTATATTCCATAAAAAATATTACATTATAATAAATTACCATAATATTTTAAGTTTATAGTTTTATAGAATTAGAGAAAAAATCAACTAATAAACCCCATTTCTTTTTCAACCAATGTACATTTTTCCCACTACATAAGAAACTACTTCATCTATAAGGCCCCGGCCTTAAACCTTACATAATATTGAATTAAATGAATAATTCACATTGAGGATATTTTCAGGTTTATAGTTTTAGGGAATTAGGACATAACTATTACATCTCAAAAGATTACAAAGTAGAAACTTCTACTAAGTTTCCATAAAATAAAAACTCTTAAAAATAAACATGTCTAGTTACATGTTTTATATAGCATGACTTTCCCTTGATCCCATCCTTGACACTATTCCACATTAAGTCCTGTGAAAAACATTTCAAAAAAACTTGGGGTGAGCATAAAAATCTCAGTAAGGGAAACACAAAGAATGAAAACTGTTAGTTTTTCACAACAACAAGTAAACCATGTCTACTTTATCAAAGTAATACTTTTCACCTTTATAAAGTAGTAAAAACTCTTCACTGAATAAAAGATCAATACTTACCCTTTTGTAACCAAAAGATTACCATAAAACCCATATAAAGAACACATAAAATATAAAGGTAACTTGGGACATAAACATACTTAAATAGAATAACCATACGGTCAACTTCCACACATATCACTTAATGGAATAGCCATACGACCGACTTCCATACCCAATGCATTGGAGGTTATAACGTAACCACCTGTTTTGGTATTCACAGCACCACCCTTCATACGGTTTATCACGTAACCACACATCAAATGTCCAAGTACCATTATAAAATCATAAGAAATAAAACAAATATAATGGAAAGAAAACATTTCCACACTTTGATCACAATATATCACTTAAATATATTGACATAACAAATCCATTATAAAAAACCCTTTTCAATACCAAAATACATAAAAAATTATATGGTATTTATTTCATTTAAAAAAAACATTACGGCTTGTTGAGGAAGCCAAAGACCAAACAATACTCGCGGCGGGGGAAAAGGGCCGTTGTCACTGCATATGTTAAAAGAAACATTATTTTTTGTCGTTTAGTAAGAAAATTCGTAGAAAAAGATTCCTTTTGTATAAAAGTAAAATTCAAAGGGGTTTATACACCATATAAAAGAAAGTTGTGTATAAAACGAAATATGCCTCAATGAAAGGAGATTGAGATGAAGTCCCTTACCTCGGGTCTGACTTGACTCGATCGTTCTTTAACGTCCTGAATAATAAACTTGAGTTAATTTCTACTTTCTTAAGAACTTTTTTAAAGTTCATTATTCCTTTTATATCACTTATTACCATGTTATAAACATTATGTAATCATTTAAGTTAATAATGTTTGTTTTGTCGATATTTGGTTCTTAAGTCGAAAGTGGACTTCTTACAATTACATGTTGTTCGTGTGGTCAAAGGTTCATTATATCCAGAATTATATTCATGATTTGGATATCATATATATCATATATATCCATCATATACATGTAATTATAATATTACATAATCATTTATAGGTAATAAATGAAATGCACCGTTCATGGAGACGGTAAGCCGTACGTACCCATGAACGCTACTTTCATTTCTATGTCATATTAATGGAATTAAAACTAAATGAGAGGTATGTATATTTTAATTCCAGAATTATATTCATCATTTATATATAACATAAATAATATATAATAACTTTAAATCCATCCTTTATACATCCCACATATGGCATTAACGAATCAAATCACTTTGAGGGGGCGGTAGTACACACTTCCTAAAATGAAATTATCGTGTTTACTCATAATGGAAACCATAAAGGTATGCCAAAAATGAAAAATACAGAAGCTTAAGGAAAACATAAGAATATTATATATCATATATAAATATAGTGACATCTTAATGGACACCTTTGAAGGTGTTAGAAGAATATTGAACAATCATCGTTTCGTGAGGCAGAAATTTGCCATCCACAGAAACATTATATTCTTTAACCATTAGATGTAGGTGTGTGTAAGTGTATCTTGAATGATTCTTATAAAAACATCCTAGTATATTGAAGATACTGGAGTTTTTACAAAATAAATGAATAAAAAGAGTTTAGGGGGTTGGAGAAGCAAAATAAAACAAAAGAACACAAGTGAAGACATTACCTTAAAAACGGGTAACTATTTTTGATTTGAGCTCAAAGGCTTCCTTGGGAAGACTTCTGCCCAAAGTGAGGCTTCTAGGAGTAATATAGGGATGTGTAGAGACAAAAAGAGCAGATCTTGACCGAACCAAAGGCTTGAGATGTGTGGGTAAGGAGGTAGAGGTGGGGGCCTTTTATAAGAGGAGAGGAGGGGAACTCTTGGAAAGTTAAGAAAAGATACTTTATTATAAAATTATTTTCAGATAAAAAGGGTCCCAAAATTATATATTTAGAGTATAAGGTGATAAGGGTTTGAAATACACCCATACAATTGGTTTTTGACATGTGTAGGTCTTAGATTTTACATTATCTTTTCATTTTATTTAAATCGTTAAATAATGAGGTAATCGCTGCATCATCATGGTGTCATAAATAATTTAATTTATTAAATGTCTAAAAATTATAAAAAATATATCATGATGTATGAAATCTTTTTATATTTCTAATGAATATTTATAATCAAAATTATGACTTGTATAACCCCACTAAAAAATTGTTTTAGTAAAACATCTCATGTTTGTGACATTTTAATTTTAACATTAAATAAAAAGTCATTAATGTCATTTTCCTACCAAAGTGGCTCCATGGGGTCCCAAAGTTGACCCATGGATTTTATTGGTCGGCCATGACACATCCAATAAGGGTAGGACAAGTTTCTAGGTCATTTCATATTATTAAAATATTATTTTTACCTTAAACTACACTAATTACCTCTAATCGCGATTAATAAACTTAAAAGTTACTATTCACCAAAAAATTATTTTAATCCAATTGAACCACATTTTACTTCCTAATGACAACCATGTATGTTGGATTTTTGAAATTCAAAACACAGAGGTGGTAAAATTTCATTTAAATGAAAAATCAGTTTTTTTTAAGTACCACTTAGTGGTTTCACTATTCATAAAAAATTAATGTTTTTCAGAAAAATACCAAAAATTCACCCTAAGATATATTTGATATTCTGAATTTAAAAATGATGTATATTTTAAAAAATTCAAAACATATAAGTTTCATTAATTAATTTAATAATTAATTCCCGCTGTCAAAACAAATAGCATGTTTTTATGAAACAAAAAGTATCAAAAGATTGACACTAGTTTAAGTCCAATTTCAAAGTGAAATTAATTACAAAGACCAATATTGGATTAAATGGTAAAAATATATTCTAATTTAACTTTAAAACCAACTCAAAATATAATCTAATCATAAAAATATATTAGCTTAAAAAGAGGTTTTGAATTAAAATACAACATTTTTCACTATTCATTAAAAAATGAACTTTATCGGAAAAATACCAAAAATTTACACAAAGTAAATTTTGATGTCCCGATTCTAAAGAAGAATTTTATTTGGTCCGATAGAATGTATAAGAGTGACCAAAACTATATTTAAAGAAGGTTCTCCATGAAAAGGCGATAAGTCGACCTTTAGTGAATATTAGAGTATCTAGGCCTAAAATTGAATTCTTTTCTTATATTAAGCCTTTATCTTTTATTGGATAAATGTAAAACCATTTAACAAACATATAATCATATTTTTGTTGTTTCTATTCATTCCCTCCAATACAACGACTACGTGTTAACTACCATTTCAAATAATAATATTATATTACTAGTGTGCAACGTAAGCTTTCAAAGAATCTCTTTGTTGCGTATCGGGTACACTATCAAACATAGAAACCCCTTTAAAGTAAAATTAATTTTTAATTTTCAAATATTAATAAATATGAAAATGTTTTATTCTTTATTTACCTGGGATGTTACATCCTTCCCCCCTTTTGGGAATTACATCCTCGCAATTTTATTCACTTATCAAAATAAGTGGGGGTATTTATCCCTCATAGCATTTTCAGATTACCACGTTGCCTCTTCAACCATATGGGTTTTCCAAAAAACCTTTACCTAGTGAATTACCTTATTTCGCAACACTTGCTCTCTTCGGTCAAGAATCTGGACTGGTTGTTCTTCATAAGAGAGATTCTCTTCCAACTGAACTACCTCTGGGCTCAAAACATGAGATGAATCTGGAATATACTTTGTCAACATCAAAACATGAAAAACATTGTGTACCTGAGATAAACTTGGAGGTAAAGCCACTCGGTAAGCAACTGATCCAACTTTCTCCAGAATTTCATATGGTCTAATGAACCTTGGACTCAGCTTTCCTTTCTTACCAAATCGCATCACACTTTTCCACGGTGAAACTTTGAGAAAAACATAATCACCTACCTCGAAAGATAGATCCTTCCTCTAGTTATCCGCATAACTTTTCTGTCTGCTCTGAGCTGTTCTCATGTGTTTCTAAATCAACTGAACTTTTTCTGCCATCTAATCTACCAATTTTGGTCCCATCAGCTTCCTTTCACCCACTTCATCCCAAAAAGATGGAGTTAGACACTGTTTACCATATAATGCTTCAAAAGGAGCCATCTGTATACTGGAATGAAAACTGTTATTATATGAAAATTCAACCAAAGAAAGATTTTGGTCCCAACTTCCCTGATAATCCATCGAACAAACATGTAGCATATCCTCCAAAGTTTGAATTGTTCATTCTGACTGCCCATCTGATTGAGGATGAAAAGCTGTACTAAAATTTAATTCAGTACCCAACGACTTCTGAAGGCCTTTCCAAAAGTAAGAAGTAAACCTGGGATCACGATTAGATACAATGGATAGAGGAACTCCATGTAACCTGACTATCTCTTTAAGATACAAAAGGGAAAGTTGATTGAGGAAAAAAGTATCTCGTATAGCAAGGAAATGAGAAGATTTAGTCAAGCGATCAATAATAACCCAGATTGCATTATTACCTTGATATGTCTTTGGTAATCCAACAACAAAGTCCATGGATATATTTTCCCATTTCCACTCTGGCACTGGTAAAGGATGAATCATTCCTTTCAGGAACTGCCGCTCTGCTTTAACCTGCTGAAAAGTCAAACACTTTACAGTAAAATTAGTAATATCTCTTTTTATTCCATCCCACCAGTAATACTCCCACAGATCTCTGTACATCTTAGTAATGCCAGGATGAACTTAAAACGAGGAACTATTATCCTCACATAACAACTAATTCTTCAACTGTGAATCACCATGCACACATAATCTCTTCCAAAACCTCAAAACACAATCATTATCAATGTTAAATTCAGGCAACTTACCCTTCTGAACCAACTCTACCTTTTTCTTCAACCCACTGTCTTTCTTCTGCGCTTTCTTAATTCTGTTTGATAGATATGATCTCACTGATACCTGAAACAAAATAGAATAACTTTCTACACCAACAACTTCTATGCCAAAGTTCATCAAATCAAAAACCAAAGGATCTCGTTCCAAACGTAGCATGGTTAATGAAGTATTACTTTTCGACTCAAAGCATCCGCCACTTTATTTTCTTTTCACGGATGGTAATGAATTGTAGAATCATAATCCTTGATTAATTCCAAACATATCCTATGTCTCATGTTCAATTATTTCGGAGTGAATATATACTTTAAACTTTTGTGATCAAAATATATTTCACACTTAACTCCATACAAATGATGCCTCCAAATTTTTAAAGTGAAAACAACAGCAGCTAATTCCAAATCATGTGTAGGGTAATTTACCTCATGAGTTTTCAACTGACGTGAAGCATAAGCAATTACCTAATCATTCTTCATTAGGATGCAACCAAGTCCTTTCAATGAAGCATCACTGTAGATAACAAACCCACCATTCCTAGAAGGAAGTTCCAAAACTAGATCATTCACCAATCTTCTTTTCAACTCCTGAAAACAATCATCACATTCTTTTGTCCAGATAAACTTAACACCCTTCCGAGTTAGATTAGTCATTGGACTTGATAACCGTGAAATTTTTTCAAAAAACCTTCGGTAGTAACCTGCCAAACCAAGAAAACTACAGATCTCAGTTACATTTGTGGGTCTTGGCCATTCATCAACAACTTTTTTTTAGCAGGATCAACAATTATGCCATTTTTTGAAACAATGTGACCAAGGAAAGAAATTTGTTGTAACCAAAACTCACACTTGATGAATTTTCTGTACAGTTTCTTTTCTTTTAAGGTTTGAAAGATAAACCTTAAATGAATTTCATGCTCCTCTTCACTTTTAGAAAACACCAAAATATCATCAATAAAAACAACCAAAAATTTTCACTTGAGTCAACTGAGCCATCACTCCAACAAACTATTTAGTTCTGATTCTGACCATCTCAGGATACTGATTTGAAAGGTCATTTCCCTCTATATACCTTCCCAGAAAATCTGTTCTGTTTCTTCTATGAAAAACCATTCTTAACACAGAAATATCTTAGGAGAAGCAACATGGTAGTCTTTAAATGCTATATCATTTCAATCATACCATAAATTAATTTATAATTTAACAATTTTCTAACTCCTATAGTTGTCTAAACTGACCTCTGATACCAACTATAAGGCCCCGGCCTTAAACCTTACATAATATTGAATTAAATGAATAATTCACATTGAGGATATTTTCAGGGTTAGAGTTTTAGGGAATTAGGAGATAACTATTACATCTCAAAAGATTAAAAAGTAGACACTTCTACTAAGTTTCCATAAAATAAAAACTCTTAAAAAGAAACATGTCTAGTTCCATGTTTTTTATATCATGACTTTCCCTTGATCCCATCCTTGACAGTATTCCACACTAAGGTCTGTGAAAAACATTTCAAAAAAACTTGGGGTGAGCATAAAAAGCTCAGTAAGGGAAACACAAAGAATGAAAACTATTAGTTTTTCAAAACAACAAGTAAACCATGTCTACTTTATCAAAGTAATACTTTTAACCTTTATGAAGTAGTAAAAACTCTTCACTGAATAAAAGATCAATACTTACCCTTTTGTAACCAAAATATTACCATAAAACCCATATAAAGAACACATAACATATAAAGGTAACTTGGGACATAAACATACTTAAATGGAATAACCATACGGTCGACTTCCACACATATCACTTAATGGAATAGCCATACGGCCGACTTCCATACCCAATGCATTGGAGGTTATAATGTAACCACCCGTCCTGGTATTCATGGCACCACCTATCATATTGTTTATCACGTAACCACCCATCAAATGTCCAAGTACCATTATAAAATCATAAGACATAAAACAAATATAATGGAAAGAAAAAATTTCCACACTTTGATCACAATATATCACTTAAATATATTGACATAACAAATCCATTATAAAAAACCCTTTTCAATACCAAAATACATAAAACAGTATATGGTATTTATTTCATTTTAAAAAAATATTATGACTTGTTGAGGAAGCCAAAGACCAAATAATACTCGCGGCGGTGGAAAAGGGCCGTTGTCACCGCGTACGTTAAAAGAAACATTCCTTTTTGTCGTTTAGTAAGACGATTCGTAGAAAAAGATTCCTTTTGTATAAAAGTAAAAGTTAAAGGGGATTATAAACCGTATAAAAGAAAGTTGTGTATAAAACGAAATATGCCTCAATAAAAGGAGATTGAGACGAAGTCCCTTACCTCGGGCCCGACTTGACTCGATCGTTCTTTAACGTCCTGAATAATACAATTGAGTTAATTTATACTTGATTAAGAACCTTTTTCATGTTAATTATTCCTTTTATATCACTTATTACCATGTTATAAACATTATGTAATCATTTTAGTTAATAATGTTTGTTTTGTCGATATTTGGTTCTTAAGTCAAAAGTGGACTTCTTACAATTACATGTTGTTCGTGTGGTCAAAGGTTCATTATATCCAGAATGATATTCATGATTTGGATATCATATATATCATATATATCTAGCATATACATGTAATTATAATATTACATAATAATTTATAGGTAAGAAATGAAATGCACCATTCATGGAGACGGTAAGCCGTACGTACGCATGAACGCTACTTTCATTTCTATGTCATATTAATGGAATTAAAACTAAATGAGAGGTATGTATATTTTAATTCCAGAATTATATTCATCATTTATATGTAACATAAATCATATATAATAACTTTAAATCCATCCTTTATATGTCCCACATATGGCATTAATGAATCAAATCACTTTGAGGGGGCGGTAGTCCGCACTTCCTAAAATGAAATTATCGTGTTTACTCATAATGGAAACCATAAAGGTATGCCACAAATGAAAAATAAAGAAGCTTAAGGAAAACATAAACATATTATATATCATATATAAATATAGTGAAATCTTAATGTCCACCTTTGAAGGTGTTAGAAGAATATTGAACAATCATCGTTTCGTGAGGCAGAAATTCACCATCCACAGAAACAGTATGTTCTTTAACCATTAGATGTAGGTGTGTGTAAGTGTAGCTCAAATGCTTCTTATAAAAACATCATAGTATATTTAAGATACTGGAGTTGTTAAAAAATAAATTAATTAAAATAGTTTAGGGGGTTAGAGAAGAAAAATAAAACAAAAGAACACAAGTGAAGACATTACCTTAAAAACAGGTAACTCTTTTTGATTTGAGCTCAAAGGCTTCTTTGGGAAGACTTCTGCCCAAAGTGAGGCTTCTAGGAGTAATATAGGGATGTGGAGAGACAAAAATATCAGAGATTGTCCGAACCAAAGGCTTGAGATGTGTGGGTAAGGAGGTAGAGGTGGGGGCCTTTTATAAGAGGAGAGGAGGGGCACTCTTGGAAAGTTAAGAAAAGATACTTTATTATAAAATGATTTTCAGATAAAAAGGATCCCAAAATTATATATTTAGAGTATAAGGTGATAAGAGTTCTAAATCCACCCATCCAATTGGTTTTTGACATGTGTAGGTCTTATATTTTACATTATCTTTTCATTTTATTGAAATCGTTAAATAATGAGGTAATCACTGCATCATCATGGTGTCATAAATAATTTAATTTATTCAATGTCTAAAAATTATAAAAAAAATATCATGATGTAGTAAATATTTTTAGCTTTATAATTAATATTTATAGTCAAAATTATGACTTGTATAACCCTATTAAAAAATTGTTTTATTAAAACATCTCATGTTTGTGACATTTTAATTTTAACATTAAATAAAAAGTTATTAATGTCATTTTCCTACCAAAGTGGCTCCATGGGGTCCCCAAGTTGACCCATGGATTTTCTTGGTTGGAAATGAAAAATACAATAAGGGTAGGAAAAGTGTCTAGGTCATTTCATATTATTAAAACTTTATTTTTACGTTAAACTACACTAATTACCTCTAATTGTGATTAATAAACTTAAAAGTTACTATTCACCAAAAAATTATTTTCATCCCATTAAACCAAATTTTACTTCCTAATGAAAACCATGTATGTTGGATTTTTCAAATTCAAAACACAGAGGTGGTAAAATTTCATTTAAATAAAAAATCAGTTTTTTTTAAGTACCACATAGTTGTTTCACTATTCATCAAAAATTGAAGTTTTTCAGAAAAATACCAAAAATTCACCCTAATCTATATTTGATATTCCGAATTCAAAAATGATGTCTATTTTACAAAATTCAAAACATATAAGTTGCATTAATTAATTTAATAATTAATTCTCGCTGTCAAAACAAATAGCGTGTTTTTATGAAACAAAAAGTATCAAAAGATTGACACTAGTTTAAGTCCAATTTCAAAGTGAAATTAATTCCAACGACCACTATTGGATTAAATGGTAAAAATATATTCTAATTGAACTTTAAAACCAACTCAAAAGATAATCTAATAATATAAATATATTAGATTAAAAAGAGGTTTTGAATTAAAATACAACATTTTTCACTATTCATTAAAAAATGAACTTTATTAGAAAAATACCAAAAATTTACACAAAGTAAATTTTGATGTCCCGATTCTAAAGAAGAATTTTATTTTGTCCGATAGAATGTATAAGAGTGACCAAAACTATATTTAAACAAGGTTCTCCATGAAAAGGTGATAAGTCGACCTTTAGTGAATATTAGAGTATCTATGCCTAAAATTGAATTCTTTTCTTATTTTAAGCCTTTATATTTTATTGGATAAATGTAAAACCATTTAACAAACACTTGTAATCATATTTTTGTTGTTTCTATTCATTCCCTCCAATACAACGACTACGTGTTAAATACCATTTAAAATAATACTATTATATTACTAGTGTGCAACGTAAGTTTTCAAAGAATCTCTTTGTTTCATATCGGGTACGATATCGAACATAGAAACCTCTTTAAAGTAAAATTAATATTTAATTCGCAAATATTAATAAATATAAAAATGTTTTATTATTTATTTACCTGGGATGTTACATCATCCATAACTATTCTTAAACATCTCCCACAAATTCCCCACACAAGATACTCTTTTAGACACATTATTTATTTTATTTTCTTCATAACCTAGGTAAAAGAAATTATAATAAAGAAGTGATATTAGATGCTTAGTAAGGGTAATCATAAGAAATAAAATAAAAGATTATAAGTTAGAATAAGATAAGCATACAGTTATAATCAAGATATATAGGAATGTCATACCCAATAAATAATAGATCATAAATCATGTCATAAGTCATGGAATACCATAATAAAATATAATGGAATTACTTTATATTAAAGATGCACAACAATGGTATCCTGAATTTAAAGCATAAAACAATAATCCTGAATCATAGGAGCATAACAAAATAGTGTGGAATATCTTATAAAAGAGGCATAAACATAGAATTCATTGTAACATAAAAATAATAATAACATAGAAAGGAGGCATAATTAGAAACAAAGGTAACATTACGAGAAAATCATTATGTCCACACCTTTGTGAAAAAACTCATTATGTACACACATTAAAATGTGAGTAAACTCTTTATTATCATGCCTTTGTGAACAAATTCATTATATCCATGATGTACTATCTCATGAGATATGAAAAATAACTAAGGTATTGGAGGGACATATAAGGACCCACTAGTCATCATCAATACTTATGTGTGACCCATAAAATCAATCATCATCATATGTTAAATAACCCATGGAAATAAAATAGGTTTCATATCCCTTTTAAATGGAATCATATAAGTAAAACATTAATAATTCCATAAATACACATGATACACCCATGGAATGTAAATGGGTATCCAATGATACTAATTAGATGTATAGGTATATAAAATTCAATAAAGGATATAATATTTACACCGTATAGGTAAAAATTATACAATTCATTCAATAATTTCCTTAATCAAATGATGCATGAAATATAAGTGACCACCCTTTAATCAATGGAATAAATATAGGATGTTCATTGAGGAAATACGTTATAATTAATTAATAAACATTCAATGACTAGGAAAGAAAAAGTTAGTAATATATTTCCATGAGTTTAATCCCCTAAATGAGTATAAGAGAATTTAGAGGTTAATTTATGAAATTAAACTTACAAGGAAATAAATCTTTTTGAGATAAAGAGAAAAATAGAAGTGAATTCGTAAAATAGTTTTCAGAAAACATTTTTAACATTATCATAAAATAAAAAGTTATGGGTCACTTTCAAAAGTTTTTTTTGAAAAGGTGATGTGAAAACTTTTAAAAAAAATTAACTTTAAAAATAATCCTCAATATGGGAGCCTTAAAAAGACATAACAGTTATTTTAAGGAAACATGGAGTGGAAAATAAAAAAAATCATTGAAGTAATACAATTTAAAATATCTTTATCGAAACCAACATCATAAAAGGGATAATAAATATTCCATTTGAAAATAGGAAAAGGGAAATGTTAAAGTTGTATGAAATAACAAATAATTGGGTTTATAAATATAATGTAAAACATTGGTAAGAAGGAATATTTTGAAAAGGAGGGGAAACCGTCATTAAAGTGGATAAGAATTATTCTCAACAATGAAATATTTTTTGAGAAAGAAATTATATCAAGGTAAAATATTTGAATTAAAAGGAAATTTACCCTAAAAAATGAGGAGAAAATACCATGGAATAAAAACTTAGAGAGGAAGAAACTAATATTGGATGAAATGAGTTAAAGAAGAAGTATTATAACTTAATGAAGGGAGTTGATTTATCAAAAATGTTTACAGATTTGGTATCTTTTGAATCAAAATCACTACTATAAATCTGCTATATACTAACTCCCCTATCTGAATTGTTTTTCCAAAACCATTGGGAAGGGGTATATATTTTTATGATTTCCCAAAATTTTTGAAAAACCGTTGGGAAATGCTTGTCTATGCTGATGATTATTCTAAACCATTGGCATAGGGATATAAACAACCACTCTATTACAATGTTTTTTATTAACCGTTGGTATATAAGATAAGTCCCAATGGTTTTTAAAAA
The DNA here is from genome assembly GCA_963277665.1 of Viscum album. Taxonomy (NCBI): domain Eukaryota; kingdom Viridiplantae; phylum Streptophyta; class Magnoliopsida; order Santalales; family Viscaceae; genus Viscum; species Viscum album. Next base: position 2,006,963,505 of record OY728133.1, on the reverse strand, counting down.
CTATTGGGACACATTTACCACAAATAAAACCTAAGCCTCCCCTCCCCATTCTTGATTTTATTTTTTCCCTAACAATGCACAGCTCTCTCCTAGCCCATAACCACTCTTCCAACAGGCAATCCATCACTGTTTTAATTTGGTTTCTTCCACTTCAAATCAGTTTCTTCCACTTCAAATTGGTTTTTTCCTACATATATTCAAATGGGTGAGTTTAGTGTCTTCCATTTATTTTCAGTTTCCCCATCAGTCTACAATCTCTCACCATTTATATGTATTAATTATGTTGCATATACTATATCTGTATACACATAGACGTACTAATTCTTTTTCATATACGACATCTATATACTCATAAATACACTAATTTTGTATAAATCCATTATATTGCATCTGTATAAATACACTACATCTTTATACACATAGATGCTGATTCTGTTGCATATACTGCATCTGTATACTTACATTACATCTATTTTGTATACATATATTGAATCTATATAAATATATTATACTTTTTATATGTATACTACATTTGTATTACTATTACATTGTGAAATAGTAATATATTGCAATATGGACCATACACCGTGAAATATATAATCTATTTTTCTATTACACTGTGCATATGTAATATGTTTTAATATGCATAATAAATTTTAGTATGTAATCAATTTATACACTATGAAATATGTAATATGTTTTTCTATTATACCATCAAATAGTAATTTGTTTCAATATAAATCATACCCTAGAAAATAAGTAATCTATTGCAATATGAATTATACATTTTTCAATAGTAATCTATGCATAAAGTATCATTCATTGTGTAATAGTAATTTATTACAATATGCATCAGAATACTATTTATTTTTTCTATATTGAAACATATAACATAAATTGTGAAATGGTAATATGTTTTTTAGTACACAATATAATAGTAATCCCCAATGAGTGTCTGCAATACACTGTTATCAGATACCCTAATATATGAAATAGTAATTCAGTATGTAATATATTTTTCTATTATATATTGAACTGATATTTCATATAATAGTGCATGTAATCTATTTTTGATATATGCAGTGCACTATGTATAAAATATTATTATATAAACTTTATGCAATACACAACCATTATATATAATAAAAAATGAAATAGTAGTTCAATATGTTACCTATGTGAGGATTTTTGGTGAAGTGACCTATGTGATGCACTTGAGAGAGGTGACCTGTGTGAGGAACTTTGTAATAATTCATGACTTTTCCAAATTCATGTCCAAGGCTACACAACCCACTTGAGATGGAATCAACCTAACTTTGACCCAAAATATCCTTTACTCAATGATACATTAAAATAATTACATTGGTATAAATAAAATCTTGTATGACTACTTCCATACTTCCAATAGATTCGAAAAATATTTATATTTTAGATGAAGATGTTGATGCATGCATATATGAGATATTGGATATTTTTGTACCATGATATTACCTATTATATAACCCCCCAATTCTGAACCTTGTAAATCATTTGAAGATGTACCATTTTGTTTATCCTAAGGGAGAACAATTACTATTGTATGACCACAAAGTTAGAAAAAAGTTCTCATCCTAAAGTAGGGAATTCCTTGAAAATATTGGCATGTATTGGAGTAAGGTAAATATAACACAATATAATATACCTTGAATCCTTTCAACACTTCAATAACTCATCTTACAGAATTTATATCATTTTCATTGAGTACCTACATATTTCTAGTTCATGACACCAAAATGGATACCTTTTAAATAACACACCCTATAAAAAATATCATTGATCACTAATACTACAATAAAACCATTGATTATAAATATACCATTAATTAGGAAATACAATGATCTCTATAAATTTAGACTTAATGACTACTGTTATCTCATAATTATCCTAGAGAGATCATTATTTATACAATGATTTTCGATCAAATCCACCATGTTTCAATTCAATATCATGGTTTTATATTTATAGTATTTTTTTATATATATAGTATTTTTTGTCTTTCATATTATGATTCTCATATAGAGTAGTGTGCTAGTTATGGTTTTATATAAACTAAATAATTCTTATTTACTTAAATATATTTTTGATTGAACTTTAATCTTATTGAACTGATTTCCAAAAATTAATTATTATAATTTTTTACAGAATGAATAGAAGTTGGATGTATGAAACTGACCAGATCTCAAGTGATTTCAAAATAATTTGGAGAGATTTTTAGATTTTGCATTTGACAATACTTCAAATAGTGGTCACATACATTGCCCATGTTATAATTGTGTTGGAATACCTTGGTTGAGCTGTGAAGAAGTTAGATACCATATAACCAAATACAATTTTAAAACAAACTTCTATGTGTGGTATCACAATGGGGGAGAAAATGTAATCTCAAAATGATGATGATCCAAATGAGAGGAATGGATTGGAGAATTTGTTACATGTCCAGTTTCTTTTTATTCATCATCATGAGAAGGAATGGATGCTGACCTAAGAAGACTTTGATACAAGCACACAAGATGTGTCTAATAAAAATGATGATGTTGACAGGGTGAAAAAACAGAATGATGCTACCACAACTCTAGTATACCAGTAATGTGTTAAAATGAAAAAGATAGAATCTTTAAACTGATTTTTTCATAGGAAAACCAAGTATGATATTTATAATACTACCATCGATTACATTCTTACCTTCTTTAAGGACATAATTCTTTATGATGCAGATATTCCCTCAAACCACTATATGGAATTGAAGTTATTTGAAGAAAATGAATTTTCAAAAAACAAAATTCATGCTTGCCTGTAAGATTACAACATATTCTAGGAAGAAAATGCTACAGTAAATGATTGTATAAAATGTGGAACATCCCAATAGAAGAAAAAAGCTGATGGAACACCATCCTTTGTGCCACAAAAAGTAATGTGGAACTTTACATTGACCCCCCAGACTCTAGAATATTTTCATGTGAGATGAAATATTAATAAAAATGTGATGGAATGATATTAAGAGGAAGAAGAATAATGGAGAGTTTTTTCACCCTGTAGATGGATTTCCATGGAAGAGATTTGATTCTTGATATCCTGATTTCATAGCTAACACGCTTAATGTGAGGTTGGGTATTTCATGTGATAGTTTTAATACGTTTGGGAAGATGCTTACTTCATAAAACACATAGATGGTTTTTAGATACATTTATAACCTTACCCCATGGTTATGTATGAAAAAACCTTTGACTTTCATGAGTATACTCATATCTATCCCTTTTGATCCCAACAATGATATAGACGTATACATGCAACCTTTAATAGAATAGTTGAAACTTCTTTGGGATATGGGTGTTCACACATATGATGCATGTTTGAAATAGATATTTCAGATGTGTGTTGTGATTATATAGATGATCAATGATTTTCTTGCTTATGCAATGATGTCTGGATGGAGCATGAAGGGAAAACTGTCATGTCATGTTTGTATGAATAATAATTGATCCAAAAGACTAAAATATCTTCATATTTTTAGTTTTATGGGACATTGATGATTCTTTCAAATGGAACATCCATATAGAAAAAATTATCAAAGATTTAATAATACCATGGAGGCCGATGATCCACCTCAAGGTATGTTGGAAATTAATGTTCTTAATGAATTGAAATATTTTAGTTTTTAATTTGGAAAGGGTCAAATGAAATCTAGAAAGATAAAAAATGTTTCCAATGAAACTTGTTATAATTGGAAGAAGAGGAGTATCTTCTTTGAGTTTCTCTATTAGTCAAAAAATTTGTTATGTCATTACTTATATATAATGCACATTGAAAAGAATATATGTGAAATGTTTCTTTAAATTCTTATAAATGTAAATGGAAAGACAAATGATGATTTATGATCTTGGCGTGACTTGCTGGATTGGGGGATTAGACCAGAATTGCATCCTGTGTGCATCAGTGAAAATAAATCGCAAGTTCCACGTGATTCTTATGTGATTAAACATGTAGAAAGAAATCAATTTCTATAATTACTAGAGAATATTAAATTTTTTAATGTATATTCAAGCAATATATCAAAACAAGTCAACAAAAGAGAGTTGAAGATAAAATCTTTGAGGACTCATGATTATCACATTCTTCTATATTAGTTGATTGCAATAGAAATATGTCATATTTTTTCCAATAACGTAAGGTTTTAAGTTATTTGGTTGGGATATTTTTTAGATATCTTTGTGTTTAGAAGTTTTCCAAGTATTTCTTACAAAAAATGTTGACAGAGACACTGTTAATTTTGTGCGAGTTAGAGAAAATATTTCCTCCATTATTTTTCACATGCTTCTTGCATCTGACTATGCACATTCCAACCAAAATACTTCTCAGAGGACCTGTTACTTTTTGTTGGATATATCCAATTAAAAGAAATTTGCACACATTGAAATATTATGTCCAGAACAGAAATCATCTCGAAGGTTCTATCATGAACAATTACTTGGCTCAATAATTTATGGATTTATGCTCAATGCATTTGTCAGATCTTACTACGAGAATGAATATACCAATGAGAAATTAAGAAGAACAATATGATAAAATTGATCCCAGTTTTCCATCACTTCCTCAAATAGGAAGAATTCCCAAATCATATACATTGACGATATTAATCCTTAAAGAGCGAGAGATAACACATCATACAATGTTGTTCAACTGTTATTTGTTTGATGACTACATCAGGTAAGTAAATTGAACAAGTATATCTTATCTCATCTCTTGTAATTTTATATATATGTTAAACTATTTCTATTTTTATCTATAGATAACATAAATAAATGATAAATATAAATATTCATTCTTTATCTTTGAGAAAGAGAGAGACTTTCCATAACAAATAGTTTTCTGTTTGTTTGAAATTGAAGGTAGAAATATTGCTGTAATAAATAAATAAAATAAATATTTAATTAAGTTTAATGTTTTTTTATATTTCAGGTATCTATTTTTCATACTGACACTATCTTTAAGGAAATAAGATCTTTGGATTTTGATCCTAATACCATAGTTCGTGAATGTAAATAAATTGTGATCAATGTGTACAAATTTGTTATCACTAAATGAGTAAAGATCATGAGAACACAACATGATGGTGTTATGATAACTTCCACAACAGACTATTATGCCAGTATATCAGATAATAAACATTATTTTGAAAATATATCTTATTATGGAGTCGTTGAAAAAAATAATATATTTGATTATTACTCTCATGGTCAAGTTACTATGAGTAAATACAAGTGGTTTGATTTGATGAAGATATAGGTCACCTTTATTGATGATTATGGATTTTGAGTTATTGACATGAATTTCACTCTTGGTATCGATGAACCATATGTATTGGAATTCATGGATAATTTTTTTATTTAAAATATCATATTTAACCTGAATTTGGTGTCATTGTTGAAGTAATCTCAAGACATATTTTTAATGATGCAATTGAAACCATCCCTACTCCAATTTCCCCCGATACATTTATTAATTATGATGACTCCAATACTTCAATTTCTAGAGTTGATTTCAAACCTGAAGTTATGGTGGGAATATATATATATATATATATATATATATATATATATATATATATATATATATATGCATTCATCTATGTTCTGAGTTATTTTGGTTTATCTCAACTTGAGTTGTTGGGATTTTTGCTATAAAAAATGATTTTATATTGATTGCAAATATTTTTATCCAACTAGACCTTAATGTACATTTTCAATACTTATTGGTTGCTGTTTTCTTTGATTTTCATTTTATAATATTGAATAGAACTGTATTCAAACATACCAAAACAAACAAAACCAAAATTGTTAAATTGTAACAAAAAACAAGATGAATTGAATTGTACATATTAAAATAATTGATATGAAAATAAAAACCAATGGAAATAATGACTTAACAAAAAAAATATAAATTACCTAACCGAAAATATGAACCAAATGAACTAAAAAAATAATTCATGTCTCATATTTTTTTGGGTTACATAGTAGTTTTACTTTTATAATTACTTCCATATTTGTTTTCAAATGATGGAAATGAAACCTATTGAGGAGTAGTGACGAAAAAGGATGACATAAAACAATCACTGAATGATTAAGATGGGCATTCCTCCATTAGTGCCTATTGTGAGTATTTAATTTCAAATATATATATATATATATATCAATAATATATAATTTCATGTGATTAATTTTTTTTAAACTTTTTATTAAAGATCCACCACTTAGGTACCAATTATTTGACGAGCATCCTAGTAGTGGTCCTAGTACTCAGGCCAGTGGTATAAGGGGGTGGGGGGGGGGGGTGGTACAAGAGCTAGGTGCTCTAGTCGGCATACCTGTTTAGACATTTCCCGTCCCACTGACGTATCATCTTCCACACATTCTAATTTGACTGTGTTATTAGGGACAAACATGAAATTTTGTCCTCCTATGTTTTCACCAGCCTTTACATCTGAGCTTCCTCACCCATATTTACCGTATCCCATGATGATTCCCACACTTCATCCATATTATGTAATTGGACAACCATCTATGCCATCTTCTTTACCATATTCTTATTTTTCTCCAAGATTTTATATTCCTTCTTAGACTCCTAATCTGACATAGTCTATACCTAAATATCATAAAATGGGAACCACTCCACCTGTATTGGGTGATGTTCCTTCAGTGCTAGTGGATCTAGTGGTTCCCATTGAACATACTTCCATAAGTATATTTTATAACCCTAACAATTTTTTTACCACAATTTATTTTTATTATAATATGTATTGATATAATATTGGTTTTTTATTTCATAATAGATATATCTAATGATTGAATATGGGGGCATAAATGCATGAATTCGGTGTGGAACTGTTGCACATAGTTGATGGTGGACTACAATGAAGATAACCAAATGACTGAAAAAATAGGGAAGTAATGTTAGAGTTTTTTTTGCGACACTTTCCAAATACTCCGACATCATTTCTATCAGCCTTCTCTCATAGAGAAAATTTCCAAAAGAATTCAAGGATAATTCTTGGGAATAAATATGGGTAAAAAAATATATTAGATTTAATGTAATATTATATCTATATTTATATGAATTAATATTTTGGTGTTAGCTTTGGTTTAATTCTCTTGATGGTGAGGGTACACGACCAGCACATCTAAAGGAATTAGGAGAGATTTGGAGAGCCTATAAGCATGAGTTGTATATTGGATGGAATGATAGAGTTGGAACATAGTTATAGGTTGTACCTATAAAAAATGAGTGTCTGATAGAATAATATCGACAAATTATTATTCATTAGATGACTTCCAAGTTTAAGGTATTAATCTCATTTGAGGGTTTTAAATGAAAATTTTCATGTTTTTTTTATTAAAACTATATTTTATTTTATTGAATATTATTTAGGAATAATTCAAAAAAATAAATAAAACATTAATTCTAAAAATACCTTCACACATTGGGGCATACTACGATGTCAGGTAATGAGAGGAAGCAGGTATGACAGTTGTTTATAATTTTTTTTAGGACTTGCACTTTCTATTATTTCCTCCATAATTTATTCAATTTGTAAAGTTTTTATATAATTTTAGTTGTAAAATTAATTATTGGTAACCTATTTTAAATTATGGTTACCTACATTCAATGGCATTACAGAGGTAGATATTGAATATTGAAGGACGTGTGCCTTGATAAAAACTGTTTTGTTCGAGTAGAAAGAAAAAAGATGGAAGTGTGGTTAAAAAACAAACACAGTAGCAGATTTTAAGTTTTACTTTATTGATTTAAAATTTTAATATCTATTTTTAACTTAATAATCTATTTATATTTGTACAGGCTTATTTGGAACCCCTTTATTCCCAAGAAACTGGAAATTTTGGGCCAAATGATCACTTACATCTGGTGTTGAAAGATGAGCACCCTCGTAGAGTATGCTGCCAACCTAGGAGGTGTATAGTCTCGACGAGGTATTGAAACTCTTCAAGTACCAGTTGTAGTACCACTTAGTTGAAAAAATTTAAGTAATAGACAGAACATGTTGGAAAAAGGGTCACACAGGTAGAAGAATGGGTTGATAGAGAAAACACTAAATTTATGAAACTCATGAAGGTTTTATGTCCGTCACTTCCACCAAAGGCTAGCATAAATTGTGATGAATATATGTCATTGATGTGTTCATTATACAGTGAAATAGGTGACAGTACTAGTGGTGTCCAAATGGTTTCATTTCTAGATATGATGATGGCGAGGATGAGGCTGAGGCCAAGGCTGAGGCCAAGGCTGAGGTAGAGGCTGATGTGGAGGATGAGGGAGAGGATGAGGCTGAGGATGAGGATGGGGATGAGGATAGGGATGATGAAAAGTATAGGGATGAGGACAAGGATGAGGCTAATGACGATGGTGATAATAGTGATGGTGATGAGGGGCAGACTGATTCGTTACATTTTTGACTGATATTACTAAAATTTTATGTTTTATGATTTGCCGTGACTAAATATATGTGTGATTAGGTAGGTCACATTATACTTGACTCAGGTATCCTAAATACTATATAGTTTTAATCACAATTCATTTTACCAATGTACCATCTATATTTTTTATAAAGTAATTAGGGTATTTGGATATTTAATATATGATTCAACATTCAAATGATTTATTAGGTCAGTGCTCTTACTTATATATTTTTTCTTTATCTATAAATGGTTTCTATGAATTATTTTTTTACATGGTATAAAAGATATTTTATAACCCTACCCATCCTTATCCATTACACCCTCCACAAACTTCCACATACTCAAACACCTTTGGATCAAAGGTCGACATCTCAAGGAATGATGATATATGTTCTTCCATGTCATATCCCATCAACACCAATATAATAGCGAGAATTAGCCTCCATATAATGACCTCACACACCACTAGTCATGGCCATCTATGCCAAACAACTTCTCCGTACCCATGGTCCACACCATCTCCATTGTCGCATAATCTATAGAGGTCTCCACCCACAATGAGTAGTCAACACCACCTCAATGGGTTGTATCCTATGTGTACATGAGTTAGATTGTTATATTTTATAACTAAAGTGGTAGGCATCACAAAAAATCCTAGGCTACACCTTCAGAAAACCTCTGTCACAACATGTGAACCATTTTCCTAAAAAAATGGTCAAAACCATCTACTTCATCCTAAAAAAGCATGTCAGCTCACTTATATTGATTAACATCACCCATAGTCACATGGGCCTTTCCCAAAACATTCCCATAAAACCATATTAGCAATCACATCATGAAACAATTTCCATACCCGACATCATCATGAAAAACTGACAATAGAGTCATAAATTGAACCTACTATTCCATAATTAGATCCATCATACCATTTCACACATGAGACTACCTTATAGTGTTTCCTAATAACCATAAAAATATTAAGAATATTATAAATGGTCTCACTTAGATCATTTCTCTCACACCTATTTACCACACATCACATAACACACATATAAATTTAGGAGAAATCTATAAAGCACCTTTCTTATAATCATAGATGCCTACTTATAGAAGACTAAACTATAATTCTATTTCAAATAGGAAGAATCGAAAATAGATATAAAAATATAAAAATATGGAATATTATTCATAAATAATTCAACACCTCAAGTAAGTGAGATAAATCATCATTTCTCTAAGATATGTATTAATTCAAATGATTCCAAGATATAGAAGGAAAAGAGCGAGATCCCTCACTCATGACTCAGAATGAAGGATAAAGAAGAGTACACTACTAGCTCAACTGAATGGTCAACAATAAAACCTCATTTTAATATCAAAATAAACAACCTTTTTCTTTCTCCTAGCACTATTCACAGTGTGAACTATATGTTCATTCCATGGGTCATCCGGACCACCACCACCTCTTTATAACTATTTCATTCCATGGCACATAATGTCATGCTGTGAATGGATATAGACCATCATGATTCTCCCAAACCACTTCCTTGTACACTCCTGACCCTAAAATATTTTAAATCTATGAAAAATACACGTGAATTTCCATATACCCAACATATAATATCTTATCCCTATTCTATTTTGGCTATACACAGACCAAAACCCTCCTCCATCTCAAGTGCCCGATATTCATTGTCCCAAAATTTGATATGACATTAAATGCATATGTATCATTCCCACATGCCCATAATACCCCAAATACTCAATATAATCAATCGATTCCTTCTATGGGAACTCCCATAGGAATTACCTACCCAATCACTTCCCAACCCAAGGTCTTAATATCCCGACGGTTCCACACCAACCATCATCCCATAACACCCATATTAGAACCATCATACACCATAATTTCCCACATCCCATTATATTCCCATTTCATAATCACAACATACACGATGCACATAAAATACCACATCAAACTCAATGATCATACATGTCTTGCGTCACTCCTGATGCCCATATGATAACCACACTATGTTAATTCACTTATCACATATACCCCTCATGCACCAATTTATATAATAAAAAACTAAAAACCATAGTAACATGCTCAAAATGTAACTCTAACTATCATCAGATCTCAGAAATGTGAGTGGTCTCTCACTATTTTGATCTAGTATGATTCCCAATTTCCAAAAGTGAGTGGTATCACACCATCGGGGTGATGATGATGGCTCCCTTCATCCATAAATCCATGGAGGGTTTCTTCAATCTCTCTTTGATTAAGCATTATACTCAATTTCATTATAACCCTTTATTTAAATATGTCTATAAAAACCATTTCCTACCATAAAGATCCTATTCTAAAACATCATTCATGTTTTGTAAATACTAAACTCATAAACCAATAATAGAAACACAATAAGGATTTATAATGCTCGTATAGGAAGTAAAATAGATTTTCTTCCCAAGAAATGAGCATTTTTCATGTCATTTAAAAAAAATGAAGTTTTAAATCTATCATGGTGTCTTAGATAACACCCCATGATGGAGAATAATAAGGATTTTATCTTCAAAATAATAATTTTTTAGTGTGTGTCTGGGAACCAAAAATGACATTTACTACTTCATGATAAAATATTTGTGACCATTTTGAGTAAAGTAAATGTTTTGAGATGTTGGCACAAAAGAAATTGAAATGGGTTAGTTGGAAGAGTGGTTTCCATATGAAGATTGAAATGGGGAATACTATATTGAGCTACATGCCATGGTTGGAAGAGTATGCTATTTTTATGTGTCATTGCAGATATTTTTTTGTGTTATTTTAAGTGTTGTATGCAAGTGTATTCAATGGAGGGAATTTTGGTTGGATGCTATACAGATTTATAGAAATAATCTATACCAATGGTTTTAAACCATTGGTATAGTGTTCAATAGATTGTATTTACTAATAGTTTTAAAAAACCATTGGGAAAACATTATACCAACATTTTATTAACTATTGGTAAACTATTTAATTATGCTATACACTAATGGTTTATTAATCGTAGGTATAAATTTATACCAACGTTTCTTTTGAATCCATTGGTATACTAAAATTTATACTGCCCTATACATATGGTTTTGGAATAACTGTTGGTATATGCCTATCCCAACTCTATACTACCCAATGGTTTGGAAAACGATTGGTATATGGTATACCAACAGTTTGAAACTGTTGGTATAGAATGCCTTTCCAGTAGTTAATCCATTTGATGAGAGAACATGATATAGTTCATAAAACCCCTTGAATTAAATGAATCTGGTAAAATAAATTAAAATCAATTCATTAATAAGTAATTACACCATATTAAATTTATCATGGTGTACAATAAGAAATATTTGACATGTAATTAAATTTTAGACAAAGAACTGCTTACCTTATTTCCAGACTCCCAATAAAGAGCTTGAATCACCTATATTATAAAATAACTATATTAATAACCTATTTCAGAAACTTATTCATATATATACCCTTATATAAATATTATTTATAAATATTATCTACATTTATATTAGTTATTTATTATATATTTTAAATACTGGGTGTGAGTAATCTTGATCTTTTTGAACTGGTTTTATAATTGCAGTGTTGTTCTTTATTAATCTCCCAAATGTCATCATTATTAGATAATAAAAGGTACTATATTGATTATTTATAATTATATATAATTCTATAATTTAATTCTATTATATTTTTGGTTATAATTCTTAAATATGAGATTGACGATGAGGATGTTTTAGTGTTTTTTAATGAATGGATGTTGGTATCTGAATTAAGAAGATTAATATTAATGTTACCATTATAGAACCAAAATAAAATAACTATTTACTTATTTATATAATATATAATCATAAATTAAGTTCTAATAGTCATCCATGATGTTATTATATATAATTTTTCAGGTAGGTGGTTAGGCTGACCTGGACATGAACATACCACAATTAATTGATGATTATTAAGTGATTTACTTGTAATTTCATTATTCAAGAAGAATAATGATATTTTTTAAGTTTTATTAAAGGTATAAATAAAAATTTAATATAATTAAAATAATAGGTAATGGATAAAAAACTATTACATAGTATGAATAAATTATTTTTCCTCTTAGTTTGCTTGATTTAGATGGTTGAATTTACAACGATCATTTGTTTCTTATATTATTATCTTCCTATCCAATTGTATTAATTTTTCTTAATAATTTAATAATCATAATAGTTATCTATAAAATCAATTTTCATGACTATTTATGACAGTTTATGATAAAAAATAGAATACACCATTCTCTGGAGGTGGTAGTCTGCACATACACATAGATGATGATTTCATTTTCTATAGAATGAGTGAAACATATAATATGGTTTATTATTTAAGAATATAAAACATGTTATAAATTTCATAATTATTTATTAAATTCCATTTATACCAGTTATGTAAGGTGTCAAAGGAAAATTAAACATGGTTCTTTATTGAGGCATTAGTTTTCACATATGCATGAATGTCATTTTTTTCCTTAAGGGAAAAAAGAGAAAGGTGGTTAATGGTTATTCCCAAAATATAAAAACATTGAGTATAATATAAATAATAAATTAATCATACAATATTGGAGGAAATAAATTTTAAATGGAAATATAGAAATACACAATGTTTGAGAAAATTAAGTACTTATATTGAGAATATCGATCATCCCTTAGAGGATTCCTTAGAAAGAGAGAATTTAGGACAAACTATTGTGTCTAAAAGCTTAAGGAAGTGAAAAAATATAAAACGATAAGGAAAAAGAATAGTGTTTCAAGAGGAAACCTGAATTTAGGAGTGGTATTCAAGAGGTGGTGAGAGACTCATTTTATAAGTGGTGAGAATGAAATTCTTGTAAATATTTCATCTTAATATAAAGAGATCACATGTTTCATATGTCAGAAGTCTCCAAAATAAAAAATAACAGATTGGGAAATTTTTTTGGTCAAGAACAACTTTAACCACTCATGATATTTTTTTTAACTTTTTAGTCCTTTTACCCCTTTGGTTAACTTCTTTTACCCTTTTTGGATTTTACTGTGATAACTAATTTTTACCCAAGTAATTCATTTTTATGCCTAAAAATAAAATGATATTTTTACATAATATGGAAATACTAATTTTAAAATTTAAAATAAATTTTATTATATTCAATTTATTAAAGTGATGAAAACTACTTTTAAATTAATAAATGTATAATGTATTAAAGAAAATTTTAGAGACCAGTGCAACATAAGTTTAAAAATATCAAACATAGGTTTGTAAACTAAAATCAATATTTCTAAACATAAAATCCCTCCAATAAAATAAATATTTTTATATAAAATAGTTTCATATATTTCTAGGTCATACTTATATACTAATAATGTCATAAATGTCATTGTATTTATAAAAACAGTGTTTGTCACTATTCACATAAAAATCAGTACCTTCAAAAAAATTAAAAAATTAACCCAAAGTTAATTTTTACAAGGTGAATTAAAAAAAGAAGGCCATTATAAAAAATTAAAATTATAAAATTATAAAATTTATATTTTAAATGAAAATAAAATATATAAAGAATTACAAATTTTATTTAAAAATCATGTTTTTAATTATTATGTGCTCTTAATATTATTTCATATTAATTTCTAATTTAAAGATTTTTTATATACTAGTTGATATATTAAAATAATATTTTAAAAGTGGTCAATTTAATTTATCAGGGGAAAACATACAACACATTAAAGGAAATTTCATTGAAAACTATTACTGTTATTTTAAATAATATTTACCAAATACCATTAAAATTAATTATTTATATTCTAAAAATTTAATTTTACTAATATATTAATTTTAATAACTTTATTTGAATTTTATAATATAATATCATTCTTTAATAATAATAATGTTAATAATAATATATAATTCACAAATTTATATATATATATAAATATTATATTTTCATATTATATTTTTTATTTAATTATTTGTTATTTAAGTATTATATTATTTCAGATTTACTTATAACAATAAAAAACATTAGTATACCTATTAGATACATGTATATCCAATTACTTTTATTTCCATATACCATATTTCCAATGACCATATTTCCAATAACCATATTTATAACAACCATATTTCATTCTTATATATAGCATTACTAAACTCATTCATTCCATTCACACTTCTTAATTAACACTTCTAATTTCCACAATTTTCATTTTAGATCTCACAACATGCTTTCTCCTTTCGTGATTTTCTTCACAATATAGGTTTTTTGGATTTTGGTGATCCTCAAGGGTTAAGATAATCCATGATATCTCCTAGTATTTAAGATTTTCTTTAATTTATTATCCCTTTTTAATTTATCTATTGTTAATGGATTTAATAATCTATAGTGAGTAATAATCCCTTATCGTGTAATAATTAATTTCATATACTTTTTTTGTAATGTTTGACAATGAATGAATAAAGAGTCATTAATTTAATTCATATATTTTATGGATTATTTAATAATATATTTTAATTCATTTAAAAAAATATAAAAAATAGTTTATAATTATAAACATTGAGTTCATGGAAATAATAGGATTCCTAAAAACCTGGGGTGTTATAATCTACACCCTTAAATAAATTTCATCCTCAAAATTTATTTATCACTTATTAATAACAATATGTAAGGTTATATAAAACATAATCAGGACCCAAGATATAAATTATAAATAGATAAAACCCATTCTATATTATAGAAGACTATATAACATATCTTTCCCCCCATAATAGGTATATATTAAGATTCTCAACCATTTATTGTAAATATTCCCCTATAGCTATGTATTAGAAGTTTCTAGAAATATAAATTCCAAATATTCTTTTCCAAGATCTTTTTTCCAACCAATATATTAGAACCAAAATGATTATTATAATATCCAATAAAATCATAGAAAAAGATCAAAACAATATGAAAGCTCAATCTAAAGATGTCTTCTACTTTGAAACCTTCATTTCATCATATAATATATTTGTTTCAACTATGACATATTTTGATTAACCTATAACTCCTTATATTTAACCTAAGTTTTCCACGATCATTTTCCAATTAGTTTATTTAACTATATCATAAAAATTTGTTCAAATCCTTAATAATTTTTATTAAAGAGAATGTGAATTAACCAAATCATATCCCTCGAGAGTGTCTAGTCAGGTATGCAGTCTTAGGCTAACTCATCAGGCACACTAGTGAATATTGAGTCGATACTCAACCAAATTTTTTAGGGTGATTAAACCTAGGCGCATATATCCCACTACTTCATAGAATAGAAAATATCCAAATAAGGATGTGATTTCTAATATAACCACAAAATTTCCTCTTTAAAAAAACTTCAAGATGTTATTCTATACTTAGAAACATCCCTTAGTATTATCCTTAGAGTATTCACTAATGTTCTATTATCATAATCCCTAAAATATTCAATATTACCTTAATAAATATAATAGTTATTTATACCTTTGAAATTATTATAAACCTTAACTTATCACCCTTGATAACATTTATATACTCAACCGATAATATCCTAATCTGCAAAGGTAAATGATTTAAATAAAATATTTATTTAAAATACATTCCCATAAACTTTTAGATTTATAGTTTTAGAGAATTTAGATAAAACATTAACTAAAAAAACCTATGCCTTTTTAAACCAATGGACATTTTCCCACTATATAAGAAAATTCTTAATCCATAAAAAATATTCAACATATTCTATAAATTATCCACACAGTATAATCTTCAAGACACATTATATATATTACTTTTCTTCATAACCCAGGTAAGTGGAAACATAATAAAGAGGTGAGAGCTCATTTTATCAGTAAGGGTAATCATAAGTGATAAAAATTAAAGATCATAAGTGAACATAATATGGACATATGGGTATAATTAGGATACTTAAGAAATTAATACCCACAAAAGAATAGATCATAAATAATAGATTAATACATGGTATAATATAATAAAATATCATGGAATTTCCACATACCAAATAGGTACAACAATAATAACCTTTATTAGAAGAATAAAACAATAATCATAAATCATGGGAGAATAACATAAAAGTGTATAACATTATAGAATATAGGAATAAACATAGAATGTAACATATCTTGAAAATAACAACAACATATAAATGTGGCATAATAATAATCTTAAAAAACCTCATGAAAAAACTCATTATACCCATGACTTTGTGAACAAAATCTCTTTGTACACACATTAACATGTGAGAAAACTCATTATTCTCATGCCTTTATAAAAAATCCCATTATGCCCATGCCTTACTATCTCATGAGATATAAAAATTAACCAATGAATTGGAGGGTGATATATGAACCAACCCATCACCATCCATACAGTTGTGTTCCATATAAAATTAGTCATCATTATATAATAAAGAACTCATGGAAATAAAATAGATTTCATACCCATTTAAAATGGAATAATATAAAGAAAACAAAAATAATTATCCCAATATACATGATAAACCCCTATAATATAAATGGTTATCTAATGATACTAAATTAAATTTTAGATAGATAATATTCAATGAAATATATTCTATTTACACCATATTGATAAAGGGTATACGGTAAAGTCAATAATTTCCCCAATCAATCGCTATATGACATTTTGGAGAGAACTCTTCAATCAATGGAATAAAATATAGTGTTCATAGAGGAAATACATTGGAATAGAAAACCATAAACATTAAATGAATAGTAAAGAGAAATGTAGTAGTGAATTTAGATTACTTTAATCCCCCAAACGAGTAAAATAGAATTTATATGACAATTTATACATGTAAATTTAAAAAGAATTAAAATTATTTGAGATAAAGAATAAAATATAAGTAAAAAGATAAAATATTTTTTATAATTTTTTTTAATAGTGTTATAAAATAAGAAGTAACAAGTTACTTTTAGATGTTTTTTCTAAAACGGTGATGTGAAATATTTTGAAAAAAATTACCTTTAAAAATAATCCTCAATAACAGAGCCTAGAAAAAACATAAAGGTTATTTAAAGGAAATGTAGAGTGGAAAATAAAACAAAAAATCATAGAAGGAAAACAATTTAAAATATATTTATTGAATCCTACATAATAAAATGGATAATAAAGCATTATTTTGAAAATAATAAAATAAAAATTTGAAGGTAATAATAAAATTCACATAATTATTTTTCAAAATATAATGGAGAAAATTGGTAGGAATGAAAATATGGATAAGGAGGGAAAAATACCATTAAAGAGGATGGAAATTATTCCCAAAATGATATAATTTTTGAAAAATAAATATTATCTAGGTAAAATAATTGAATTAAAAATTTATTTTTCAATATAGAGGAAGAAAAAGTACTTAAAAATAAAATATTATGGTGGAAGAACCTAATCTTGGAAGAAATAAGTTCAAGATGAAGAATTATAACTCAATGAAGGCAGACAAGTTAATAAAAACCATTACAACTTTGTATCTTTTAAACCAAGACCCATTTAAAGAGAAAAAATGATATGGTTCTTATAAGCCTGTGAATTAAATTAATATTTTAAAATATATTAATTATAAATTAATCACACCACATTAAAGATATTATGGTGAATAATAATAAACATGTCTTAAGAAATTAAATTTGAGACAAAGAACCCCTTACCTTAATTCTCAACTTCTACGAAAGTGCCTGGATCTCCTATATAAAAATATAAATATCTTAATCACCTATTTTAGAACTTTAATAATATATATAAACTTATATAAGATTAATTATAATCATTATCTCTCTCTATCTCTCTCTATATGAGTTAGTTACTATTTATTTTAAATATCAGGTGTGAGTAATATTGATCGTTTGAACTAGTTTCATAATAGCAGTGTTATTATTCATTATTCAACAAAATTTAATAATTCCTAAATAGTAAAATGTACTTGAATTTATGAAATATATTTATTTATAATGTTATAATTTCATTATATGGGAATTTTTTTATGATCCTTACAGATGAAATCATGGATGAACATGTTTTGGTGATTTTTAACGAATGAATATTGGTCCCTTAATTAATGAGTTTAATATTAGAGTTACCATTAAAAAACCAAAATAAAATCATTATTAAAAAATATATATATTATATTATTATTAATTATGTTCTCATTTTCATCCATGATATTATTTTATAGAATTGTTCTAGTAGGTGGTTAGATCGACCCAAACATGAACATACCATAATAAATAAATGATTATGATGTGATTTCATTGTAATACCATTATTCCAGAGGAATAATGATATTTTTTTATGTTTTATTAACAAAATAAATAATAATTTAATATAATTATAATAATTGGTAATGTATATGAAAATATTATATATTATAAATAAATTGTTTCCTTCTTAGTATGCTCATTTGAGATGGTTGAATTGTTAACAATCATTTGTTCCTCATATTATTAATAGGTTGTTGAATTATTCATAAGATAAGAATTATAATTTAATATAAAAAATATTTATCCCTTAAAATAATTATCATGACCAACCATGAAAGTTAGTTATGAAAAATGAAATAAACCGTTCCATGGAGGCTGTAGTCTTCACGTACGTGTGAATGATGATTTAATTTTTTATAGAATATGGAAAATATATAATATGGTTTGTTATTTTTAAAAAATAAAACATTTTACAAATTTAATACTTATTTATTAAATTCCACATTAGGATCATCCATTCAAGGTGGTGAATGAAAATGAAACATGACACTTCATGGCGGTGGTAGTTCGTACATATGCACGAATGTCATTTTTTATTTTCCTTATAGTAAAAGGGGAAAGAAATTTAATTATTATTATTAACAAAATATAAAAACATTAAATATAATATAAATAAATTATTAATAATATAATATTGTAAAAAATATATTTAAAAGGGAATGGTATAAAAGAAAGAATGTTAGGGAAAAGTTAGTATTCACATTGAGAATATTGAGCTTCCGTTAGAGGTTTCCTTGGAAAGGGAGGAATTATGCCAGAATCGTGTGTCTATAAGATTAAGGAAGTGATGGAGGATTATAGGGTAAGAAAATAGAGAATATTTTAAAAAGTAAAATGAAAATTTTCTAGTGGTCTTGAATAGGTTTTGATATGCCCCCTTTATAAGTGGTGAGAATGGAATTATTGTAAATATTTCATCCTAATATAATGAAACTGCATGTTTCACACATAAAAAAAGACTAAAAAATAGAAAATAATGAGGTTAGTATAAGTTTTCGTAGATATACACCTAAAATAATCAATTATAAGAATTATTTTAAAATTTTAGTCCTTGTAACCCTTTTGTTTACCCTTTTTACCCTTTTGGATTTAATCACAACAATTAGTTTTTACCCAAGTAATTAATTTTTTATGATTAAAAATTAAATTATCCTTATTACATAATATGGAACCTATAATTCCAAAATTTAAATCCATTTTATTATTTTAACTTTCTAAAAATGATAAAAATTAATTTTAAAATAATAAATGTATAATGTATTAATGAAAGTTTTAGATAATGGTGTAACTTATGTTCTGAAATATCAAACATAGGTTTGTAAAGTAAAATACATATTTTTAAATTTAAATTATTTATTATAAAATATATTTTTTTTCTATAAAATGGTTTAAATATTTTAAAAGTCATATTTATATACTTATAATGTCATAAATGTAATGATAATTGAAAAAACAATAATTTACATAGTTCACCTAAAAATCAACGTTTTTAGAAAAATTCAAAAGAATTACCCTAAGCTAATTTTGACTTTTTAAATTCAAAAATAAAGTCCATTTAAATAAATCAAAATTATAAAGTTTATAAATTTATATTTTAAATTCAAATACAATATACAATTAAATACCACTTTTATGGGAAAATGAAGTATTTAAACATTAAGTGTTCTTAATATTATTTGATATAAATTTATAATTTAAATTTTATTCTATATTAGTTTTTATATTACAATAATATTTTAAAAGTGAAAACTTTAATTTATCATGGGGAAAAATATACAACACTTTCAAACAAATAGTTCTTCAAAAAATATAACTTTTAAATTTAATAATCTTTACCAAATACCATTAAGATTAATTATTAATATTATAAAAATTTCAGTTTACTAATATATTGATATTAATATATTTATTTTAATTTCATAACTAAAACATATCATTATTTAATAATAATAATGTTAATAATAATATTCAACACACACATATATTTATAATATTTTAATATTATATTTTTTATTTCATTTTTTATTATTCAAGTATTATATTATTTTTAATTTACTAATAATAGGACACAACTTTAGTAAAAATATTGCATAAATTTATATCCAACATCAATATTCCATCAACCATATTTCTAATGAATATATTTTCAATGACCATATTTATAATTACTATATTTAATTACTATATATAGCCTTAAAAAATCCATTTATTCTATTCACACTTTTTAAGTCACACTTCTCATTTACAGAGTTTTTATTGTAGATCTCACAATATACTTTATCCTTTCATGATTTTATTCCTAATTGTTGATTTTAGTTAGATATTGGTGGTCTTAAAAGGTGAATATGATCCAAGATATCTCCTAATGTTGAAGATTTTTTTATTTTTTATTTATTATCCCATTTTAATTTATGCATTTTAATGGATTTAATATTATATGGTGAGTAATAATCTATGGTGTGTAATAATTAATTTCATGTTCTTTATTGGATTGTTTTATTAATGAATCAAATTTATTTAGTTTTTTTCCAATATTATATAACTTATTTCTTAATATATTTCAATTATTTTGAATAAATAGAAAAGAATAGTTCATAATTATAAACATAAAGTTTATGAAAATAATATCTTGGATCATCATATACTAATACCTGGGGTGTTACACTGTTAGATCATCATGTACTAACCAATCCTACATGAACCCTAACCCTACCTGTTATGGTTCATTTCTTAAAGGAATTTTTATAAAAAATTCATAAGAACATAAAACACATGGAACACACCTTATCACAAAGGTATCAACCTCAACGAGCACCATGATATATCCTTATGCACTTATAAAGTTCATGTTAATCACACCAACCAATCCATACTTACTCAGGGAGTTCACAGTCAACCACACCCACCCATCCCCATGGACTAGAGATTTCATAATCAATCACACCAAACTATCCCTATGGACTTTGGAGAGGTCATATTCAAGTCACAAAATACCATCCCTATAGACTCTAGATGGGTAAAAAAAATAAAACCAACCCATACATATAGATTTTATGGAGGTAAAAATCAAGGAACAATCAATAGGCATCAACATAAATATTAAGTTACCCAAGAATTGAAAACATCCTACAACCATAACCCAAAATGACGCCTCACTCAAGATGACCATCATCACCCAATGGGATTAAACCATCTCACTCACAGTTTTCCTCACATCACACATGAAACTAATCCATATTTCCCATTGTTATCCCATATTATTTAATAAACCCAAACATCATTAAACCACCTCATTATTTCCCTTTTTGAACCCAATTGACACATTCAAACCCAAAACACCCAAAGTGACATCCATACTCTTATACCATAACATCAATATTTTATTCATCAATTTCATGGTACTCTAAAAAAGGGGTTTACTCATAAAACCCCTACATTACTTACCCAGTCCACTCTAGCCTCTTCCAAGCTCAGACAACTCATTCCAAGCCCATTTAACTAAGTAGACAACCCTACCCGCATACATAGTACAATGATAATTTTTATTATGTTAAAGGAACACAACCCTTACCCCCCCTTTAAGGGACAAATTTCACTAATTAGGACCTCAACTGCTCACCCTAACATCAAAATTAGTGGTCTCATAGGATTACATACACACCTGCATGCAAATCATGGGATACAATTTCATATAAATTTCATAGGATGGTAAGGACTTTCTAACTCAAGAATGATAAATCTAAACCACCTCGAATTACTACCCTAACTAAGAATACCACTTAAAATCCCAAAAAACGGGCCATGTAATTTAGAAATTAGGGTTTACATAATGGAAACTAAGAAACAAAGTAAGTAGAAAAGCATTTAGGGATTACTGGGCTTAGACTTACCAAGAGGAAGAAATCATAATAAATTAAACATATAACACAAAGAAAAATAGAAAACATGGGTCCAAATTTAAAAATAGTGAGCCCCAACCTCACTTGGTTTTCATGGGAGTCTATGGAGAAAAGAGGGGATAAAATAATGGGGTTTCAGATGAAGTTATGACATTTTACCTTAAAAAAACATCCCAGAAGCCTTTCGTGATGGGAATATACTTTCATGTTGTAAAATTATCAAGACAAAACACCCCAATAGCCTTACTTGACTTATTCATGGAATGAAAAATGTGTCACACCATGATATTCTACATATAGCTCCTAATCAGCTATCATACCATCCCATCCCTCCTGAACTCACTCCCAAGTCCCCTCGACACCCCTGAACAACTAATAATTACTAAACACATGAACATGAAATAATTAAATCATAAAAAACCTCAAAAATATGCGAGGTGTTACAAAATACCTCTTGAAGGAATTATTGACCTCAAGAAGTATCTGTAGGGGTCTCTCCTAAATAACCCAATTTCTAGGGAAAATATCTAACTCCCACTCTCATTCTATTTCATGAAGACGTACTTGTAAGCACATTGATCAAGAGAGAGGCACTACCTTCCCTCATAGACCTTTCCTCACTTAAATTCAAAACACATTATGGATGCTCTTTAGAATATACACCAACCTCAAACATATAATTTCCACTAATTTACCCATAAGTAGGGTTCCATTCATACCCATGAACAATTAATCCATCATGATTTTCTTCCCCAGGTGTTGATGTCCTAAAATGACACCTTCACTATGTTCATCAAATGATTCACCTCCTAAATCACATGATGAATTGTGGTTCACCCTCTGAACCAAGACATGAATCATGGTTCACCCCATGAATCAAGTCATGAATTATTGTTCATCTCATGATTAATCCTATATCTAAACTATCTCCCAAATAAATCCTTCCTAATAAATACCCACACATGGGAATCTCTCACTTATCAGTGGAATTTGAATGCTTACACACATGTACCAACATTACCTACCTTAAACCACATTTTAGGTTTACCCTATACATCAATCCTTTCATACACTATGGAATTTCCATCAATATAGATCCATATGCATGAAAATACCTCATATTCATCCAGATTACAAAACTCATGAGCACCAATAACACTCTCAAATAAGCTCCCATTCCTAAAACCCAATGGACTCAAACCAAGGACACATCCTCATTCAAACACACACCATGACCAATAAGTAATTTCCATATTTCTTTACAGAGGCCTCACCTCACATATCAATCATACCCTGATTCCTGGGTCTTATATATCATACCTCACTAACTTACACACCCTAGAGGCATTTTTGTAGGTGGTATAACCATTCCTCAACTCTCTATCCACCATAATCACTAATCACCTCCATCATTAAAATTAAATGAATTACCATGAATATATAAAAAATAAAATTACAATATCCAAACTTCTATCCAACTTCGACATCACTCAACTCAATTCCAATATGCACCAATTTTACATAAGGGTCACTATACACAATATTACCTCCCATCTTGAGATTACCACACCAACAATCTTCTAAAACTCTTATACTCTAGTTCAATATTCTACAAGGGTTCACCCCAAAAGAGTCTCAATCATCATACCAAATGAACCAATATCTTTAGATCCCATAATTAATTGGGCCAATATTTAATCATCATTATCAACCAACAATATGAACTAACTCTTAGGGTATAATAAACCCCATCCATAGAGCTAACTAAAACACCAAAACAATACATAAATGTTAAACCACACATTTCGAGGAATCACAATGATAAACTTCACTCCAACCACAGAGATCCCAAAAATACTCAACATCATTCAATCCTAACTCACTTATGACCCTACCTTTATCCCATCGTCAATTGATAATGATATTCCAAATGGAGGCCCCACTTCCCATTTCATAACTACCACCACAACTACTTCCATTCTATCGATCCAAACTAATTTTACATGGATTTATTGATGATCACAATTGAATTCCCACAATATACCATGTACCTAAAATAAGTTCTAGGGAAACCAAAAAACACACCACTACACTCTTCTATGAAAAAAATAATGAAGTGATCTACAGATTTACAATGTGAACACTCCCAGGGTGTTTTAATAAGTCATTACCAATCATAGGCACTTACAACTACATACAAAACTTTAAAAGAAAATTCTTATCAAAATTTCATGACTACAACAAAATTATCACCCAGATTCCATTCTCCAATAACCCTTCCGAAAACCCAAGGTCCCTTAAATCTTTCAACCAAAATCCCCAAATTCAATTCAATATGTTTCTCTTTGCATGCCACCTATTATCACAACTAGTGAACATCATGTATCATGTAGTTTCTGCCACTCCAAGGAAAAAATAGTGGAATCATCTCACTCAAAGGATTGAATTTGGGTTCTAACATGAAATTAAAATACAACTTTCCAAGAGACCTTTCATGGACTGATCAAATTGGTCACTCCATGAACCACTATAGGTAACAACACTTCATCTACTGACCAATATAATTTCTTGAAACTCACACACTGGATTTTACTAAGGACTCAAACAAAAAAAAAGATCCAAATTATGGGTATGATACTGATTAAGAATCACCGCCTATGGAATCCAAAATATTGGTTACACATTACCACATATCTATACCATAAACTTCCCACTCACCCACCATTCATGGTAAGAAGAATAACCCACTCATACATCCCTGAAGGCTAGTGAAGTCAAACTATCCTACTAACTAGTATGGAAATAATGATAGAAAAGTGAAACGATCATTCCTATGATACTATTAACCCAACTTTCACACCCAGAGACACATCTTAACAACCCTTTTAACTCATTGAGTTAAACGTAAGAAAAAACCCCAGTATCCTAACCACTAGAGGGTTAAAAAATAGCTTAAAGGATCAAATTACCAACTACCTCCAATAACCTCTTTCTCAACTAACTCTAAAGAAATACACATAACCATCATAAAGAAACATCATAATATAACCCACACATTTTTAGGGTTTAACACCACATATTTTTGGGGTGTAGAAAAAGATATTTATTTTTCTCTAAGGGTGTAGTAGTAGGTATGACCTAAGTCATATCCCATGAGTGGTGTTTGGAATCAAGAAGTTATGAAATAAAAATTCTATTAAAAATCAAGAATTGAAATGAAAATTTAGAAAGGGACTTGTTTTTTGAAGATTAGTTTAGATAAAAGTGATGGGTTTAGGTTTTGATTCCATTTTTAATGACATTATAGAACTTTTGAAATTGCATATTTTTTTATTAATTAGTTTAATGAATGGATTAATAATCATTTATAAGTTTAAACTATTGATTAAAAATTATTTTATAGTGAGAATAATACTTACAATTTCCTTGGTTAGACTATTCTTTATCCAACAGTGAAAGACACAGTGATCTCCCCTAGATCATTTAGGAAATTCCAAATTAGGAACTGAGTGCCCTAAATGCTCAGATTATCCTACTAAGTCCTCCCCAAGTGCTAAAAAATCACTAAGCATTTATATCCCTGAAAATGGATCACCCAATTAGTGTGATCCAACACCAAGAAGAGGGAGAATAAAGTTTTTTAATCATGGAAAATTAAGAATGTTTTGTTTTTAAACAAAACACAATCACATCCCATTAAAACCCTAGATTCATAAATTAAATACCATTTTTATAAATCAAAATATATAGAAGAATTTTATTCAAACTCAGATTATAACATTAAAATAGGTCATCTCCCCTTAAACCAATAAAATAAATTGCATAACCCTCCATTAAAAAGGATAAAGGGGGCATAAAAGGTAAAATACATAATGAAAGGAGAAAGAAAGTAAAGTAGTAAAAATAGAGTCTCAATAGAAGCAGTAGGTGTTACTTAATTTCGATCTCCCCGCTAATTAGTGGGCTTCCTCCTCTTTTTATAGGTAGTGAGTAATACCTTCAGTTTTATTCAAATATTCCCTACATATTCCTACCTTCTAGAATACCTTCATTTAAATTTGAATATTTAAGATCTGTGAGACTTGGGGTGTCAATTTAGAAATTACTAAATTTATTGGTTGTTTTTAAATTATCCAAATAGATGTGGATTTGGTATGCCCCTCCCTTAGGATTGTTCATGGTGTGCATGGAGGGTGTTGATGCCATGGTAATAGAGTGAAAGGATTTGGTGACATGGAAACAACAAGGTGGTAGTGCTTGAGGGACATGAAAATAACCATCATTCCTCATTCAACCTTTGAATTGGTTGGTTGAGACAAGCACTTCTTCATTGAAATGCAGTAGTGGGATATCAATGGTGAGTAAATGGAGAGAATGCATTATGGCCATCATACCACATCTGGACTTAAAAGTGTCTAGATGAGTTGAGTAGCTCAAACAAGGCAGAAGGGTGTTAGAGAATATGATCCCCTATTCCTAAGTAGTGGTGAAAGAAGGTGATGTAGTAGTGGAAGGTGTGTTAGAACAGAGATCCTTGGTCTTCCATGGTGTTTTTCTTGTGTTTTTTAGGTGGAGGATACATATGGTGCAATCGATAGTGGAAACCGCTCAACAGTGGCTCATGAGTCACCTTCGAATCAATGGTGGATCATGAGTCACTGTTGGTTCCAACGATGGCTCATGAGTGACCATTGGCTTCAATAGTGGCTCAAAAGTCAACATTGAAAAAATATCCAATAGTGGATCTAATGAAATCTATAGAGTCAAGTAGTGGTGCTGTAAATAATAGTGTGGTGTTTGAAGTGTGGCATCAGGACATCATAGAATCCCCCTCACCCGACCTTATTAGGGGCCAAATGAGCCTTAGAATGGATCATGGTGGTTGTTGAAGGTGAAGGAGATAATCCACAATGTCCAAGTGCTTTAGTAGTGGTGGAAGGCTTGACCCCAAGTTTTGGGGTTGACGTTAATGGTGGTTCCTAGGAGTTTTAGGTGGTGGCTAGTGAGATCAGTGAAGAAGAGGGTGCATCAAGTGGCATATATTTTTTTTTCAAGGTGAGGCATGCAGGAGAGGGAGAAAAATAGTGGAATTTTTGTTTAAAGACACTTAAAAATTGGTCCCATATAGAAATGTGGAAGTGGACCACATTGGATTATAAACCAAAGCATGTATATCCCACAAAAATGAGGTCTTGTGGGGGTGAGAGGACCCCCACCCTCCATCGTGCACTGCCCTATGTTGGTGAAACTCTCATCCCGTTGCTCTTTGGGTTTCACCACCAAATGATAGTGCTCCCGGGATGTGGCCAAGATATGATTCACCCACATATTTCACCACTGCGAGCCCTATATGGGTCTGACCCCCTGGTGTAGGTGACCTTCCTTCAAGAAATCCTTCCCTTGGTGGATGCATGGCTGGATGGTCCCCATGGGCTGGGCTAAGTGGCATGGGGTCTTGAGGTTGAGGGATATCTTGAATTGACTCATTTTTCAATAACTGAAAATTATATACAATAAGTAAATTTTCAACATAATTTAAAAGTAAATAATGTAGAAATTAATTCCCAATTTCAACTTCTTACCAATTCATTCCTTCTTAGAGAATTATAATTCCACACTTCAAAATTCCCATCAATTAATTAAAACATTAAAAATAATGAGTTTATTTATTAAAAATAATTGAAAATCAACATATCGGCCAACCAAATATGCATGAAAAATATAAGTGTGTCGAAAACCCCCACTATTAAACTATGATTTTCCTTATGCATTAAATCTCAACATTAAGAATAAGAGGATTCCAATTTTACCATTATTAAAATTTCAAATTAATAAAATCAAACAATTATAAATTTTAAATCATTTTTTTAAATTCTAAATAAAATATCAATTCAATTTCCCATTTTTCAAAGAAAAAATCAATTCATGTAATTTATTTTCCACCTTTTGAAAATGATATAAATTATTCTTTTATCTATTTAAGTTCCTCAATTCATTATTATCAAACATGCCAAATCATGATTTGCCTCTCCTTTTGAATATTTTCACTCATCTTTCATGAAAAAATTCATATAGATTTATTCTTATACTATGAGAACATGCTTTTTATCTAGAGTCATATAAAGGAAATCTTTTCTTCACTTTTTAAAGGAAAAATACACATAAAATCAGGATTTATTTCAATTAAGGTCCTAATGTCTCTGAGTTTAAAGGTTTATAGGTATTTTTGTTTTACAAATTAAGGATCAAGGAGGAGGTTTTTATCTTATATATGAAATATAACTTCAAAATTGAAAGTGTAATGACATTCCCCCTCTAATTTTTAACAACTCTAATTTTCACCAAAACTCAAAGTAAAGGTCATGATTAAATAAAGCACAATGAATGATTTGTGCATGCTCTTGAACTTTTCTCATATTTCATACCTTTTAACTTTTTCAAAAGTTAAGTTTATAATAAACATCAAATCCACCACCTAATAACATATAATAAAAATAATATTTCTATAATGGTGATTTTTGGTTTTCCCAAATGACAACCCATTTTTTTCATTTTTTGTTCTTTTTTTAATTTTATATGTTTTTTATTTAAGAGGTGAAAATAATAAAGAATACATTGAATATAAAACTTTCTAAATTACCATATGTATCACCCAAACACTTATACATTAAAATTTATTCCATCCCTTTCACCATTGTTTTCCTAACCCCTACACTTTAACATTAAAATATCAGGAAATTACTAAGTTTAGGGTAAGAATGGGTTAAAATGGATTGAAACCTGCCTCATTCCTAACATGTTTATTCATCATCTCTATGGGTAAAAAAGGATTGATGTAATATGGTCTTCAAGGATAAGGTATTTTAAAAATATGCCTCAATAATTTTAAATGTGTTTTTTTATAGTCATAAGTTTTAAAAGTTCAAATGAAAGTTCTAGAAGGTGGAAGGTCCTAAGACTGTTAATAAATGTTCTCAAGAACAAAATAGAAAGTAATTGGTATATAAATCCTCTCAGGAATGGGAAATTTGACATTAACAAATCACTCAAGGCATGATTAATAATAAAAAGTTAATTCACATGCATTTTATAAATTCAAATAGTGAAAAATGTTTGGGAAATTTCATTTACAAGAAGTAATCAATTACCTAAAACCATGAGTATTAATTTAAACATACATACTTAAATTTAAAAATTCAATTATCCATTTTACTCAATCAGTTTCATTAAAATTGAAATATAAAACATAACCTCATAGGATTCCTAAGAAACTCATGTCTCCTTGATAAGTCAATTAAATAATAAATTCAAGTGTGGGTATGAAATTTATAATTTAACATTTAATTTGTAATTTCTTATTTATAAAAAAATTCGAGAAACATTTAATAAGTTTTGAACATAAATAATGAAAGAATAAACTCCCTATTACCATATTGCTTTTACTCTAAATCATTCTAAGTGCATTCATAGTTTATGGGGTTGCTTACTTACTTTCTTCTTTGTGGCCCTATAAAACAACTCATACGAGGGTAAGAAGGGAATATGTTACTAGATACTAAATCCTAAGAAAATAGTAAAACTTAGGTTGACTCTTGTAGGTGACTTTAGTTAATTTCACCGACTCAACCTAACCTCATGTGAAAAAATAGTAGGTGGGTTGGAGAGATCTGATACCCTCCACCGATTCTTGAGGTATATTCCTATATAACTTTTTTATCCTCTTTACATTGATAGTGATTGGTTTTCCTTCCTCTTTTATCTTAATATAAATTTCACTGAAGGGGTAAACATTAGAATCTATAAAAGTTCCTTCCCACTTGGAACAAAGATTATCTAGAATTAATTTCTATCTGGAATTGTAGAGTAGGGCTTGGTCTCTAGGTTGAAAGGTATATTTCTAAATCACTTTGTCTTGTTACACTTTTGTTATCTCATTTAAAATTCTTGATTTTTTTAAATACACTATTATAATTTCTTTTAGTTCTTACAGTTAGATATTTCTTTGTTTCCCAGCACTCACTAAACCCAAATTCATCTATTTTACAACCTCATATTTTTGGTGCTCCATTTCCACTGAAATATTATTTTTCCCATAAACCATCCAATATGAACTCATACCTATAAGAGTTTTGTAATCTATTTGGTATGCCCATAAGGTGTCTTCAAGTCTTTGGATCCAATCCTTCTGGTTAGGTTTAACTATTTTCTCAAAATTACCTTTAATATCCTGACTAGACACTTCATCTTATCCATTTTTTTGAGGATGATAATATGTATATGTATTGTGTTGAAACCAAAATTTTTTAAGTATAAAATCCATATTTCTATTGGTAAAATGATTTCCTTGGTCACTGATCCTGGACCTTGGTATTCTAAACCTAGAAAAGATGTTAGTCCTAAAAATATCACAAAAAACCTTGGCATCATCAGTTTTGTGGCCTAGTATTCCACCTATTTAAATACATAATAAATATAAATAAAAATTTTAAGAATTCACAAAAGACATAGGAAATTGTCCCATAAAATCAATTCCCTATACTTACAGTATTTCAAAAAAAAATAATGGGTTTTTGGGGTATATTTGTTTTGAAATATTTTCAGAATACCGACACTTTTTACATTTAAAAAAAATCATGAGAATATTTAAATAATTTTAGCCAATAAATTATAGATTATAACACTTTTATGGCTGTTATATGAGGTCCAAAGTGTCATCCACAAGAAAATTAATGATAAATTTGAAACATATATTCTATTTAACTTTTTGGTAAGCACCTCTTTATGACTTGATCATTAAATATTTTCATTAGGAAAGGATCTTCCCAAATATATAATCTAGATTCAGCCTTAATTTTTTTATTTTTATGATAGTAAAGGTGATAAGGTACTTGAGAAGTGGCCAAATAATTGAATAAATCATCATACCATGGTACATCATCTTCCACTATGTAGAGTCACTATCTAGGTATTTGATCATTGAGAAACCTTGGTTCTGAAATTTCTTTCTTAACAACATTATGGAGTTTACTGAGGTGATCTAATGCTTGGTTTTCAGATCCATTATTTCCCTTGATCTCTAGGTTAAATTATTATAAGAGAAGTATCTATCTTACTTAAAATTGTTCTTAATCAACCTTCTTTAGAAAGTACCTAAGTGTTTCATGATCAAAAAATACAATCACTTTAGTTCATAGTAAATATGATCTAAAATTTTCCAATGAAAATAAAAAAACAAGGAATTATTTTTCAATAGTTGTGTAATTGATTTGAGCTGCATATAATCTTCTTGAGGTATATGTTATGACTAGAAGTAGACCTTAAATTATTTAGGAGAGGATTAATCCTGTATCTTGGTTTGAGGAATCACACATCAACTCAATGGTGGCTCGTGAGTCACCGTTGGCTCAATAGTGTCTCATGAGACACCGTTGGTTCCCATAGTGGATCACGAGTCACTATTGGAAACAAATCTAATGGTGTATCACGATTCATCATTGATTTTTTTGAATGGTGGATCATGAGTCACAATTGGTAAAAATATCTAATAGTGGATCTAGTGAACTCAGTGGAGCTGAGCATCGGTCCTCTACTTGCTAGTGCGATGGTCTAAGTGAGATAGTGAAATAGAGGAGACTCATCCTCCTCATACAACCTTATCCATGGTTGGATGATCCTTAGAATGACTCCTAGTGGTCTACAAAGGTTCATGAGATGATCCATGATTTCCGAGTTCTTTAGAAGTTGCATAAGGATCAACCTCGATCTTTGGGGGTAAAAACAATGGAGGTTCTTGGGATTTCTAGGGGGTGGTCAGTGAGATCAGTTTAGCAGAGGGTGTGATGAGCGGTG
The DNA here is from genome assembly GCA_963277665.1 of Viscum album. Taxonomy (NCBI): domain Eukaryota; kingdom Viridiplantae; phylum Streptophyta; class Magnoliopsida; order Santalales; family Viscaceae; genus Viscum; species Viscum album. Next base: position 2,006,930,893 of record OY728133.1, on the reverse strand, counting down.
GTGATTTGTTTCTAAGGTGATGTATACAGGAGTGGGAGAAAAACAATTGTGTTTTTTTAAAAAAACACACTTAAAAATAAACCCACATTGAAACATAAAAAGTGGAGAGCACTATCTTATTAGCCAAATCACGTCTCTCTCACAACAATGAAGTCACGCGAGGGTTAGAGGACCACCACCCACCACTGTACATAGCCCTGTGCCGACGAATCTCACCTCCCATTTCCCCATTGGTTTTTCCATCATGATATAATGCTCCCAAGATACGTGCCATCTATGATTTACCCACAAATTTTACCTCCACATGCCTTGTATGGGACTGACCCCCTGATGCAGGCTACCTGCCTTCAAGAAGGACTTCCCTCAGTGGATGAATGGTCGGCCAGGCCCCATGAGACAAGCTCCGTGGCATGCGGTCCTGAGTTTTAGGGATATCTTGAATGGCCTCATTTATAATACCTAATATATATATATATGTATAGTAAATTTTAAATAGAATTTAGAAATAAATAATTTATGAATTATTTACCAATTTATTCTTTTTTAGACCATTTCAATTCTACACTTCAAAATAACCATAAATTAAATAAAACATTAAAAATCTTGAGTTTATTCATTGAAAAGTATTTAAAATAAATATATTGGCCAACCAAATATGCTTGAAAATATTAGTGTGTCATGGTCCATCACTAGCCTACTCCAAGACAACCGACCAACCACCTCTGATCTAATCCCTTAAAGGGTAGATATTCTACGAACCGTAAATTCAACATAAATCATTCCAATTAGTTCATGATCCACATCAAACACAAAAAAACGAGGGGATTTATTATGGAATTTAAAAAACACTATAAAACTAAGTTTAAAAGTGCCAAACATGCCACACTAAAATCCAAGATCAATACATCAATACATTTACACATTTTGAAATTTCACTTTAACCACCTATTTAACCAATACATTTAATAAAACACATTCAAACCATTTGATATATAATCCATCCTTTTTACATAAAAATATCTCGATAAATAAAAACATTTACTTTCACCCAAAAAAACTATGAAAACCAATTATTTTTCTAACTTAGGACCCAAACTGGTTAAAATACTATTTTAAAATTCCCAATTACATTAAAAATGAATGATTAAACCCATTTAAAAAACAATTGGCATAAAAAAATCCCTTCTGAAATTTGAAAACTCTTGGAAAAAAAATTTAACACCTTTTATAGCAATTGAATTTTACATTTAAAATACTCAAAAAACTCAATAAATAAATGGAATTACTAGGATAAATATAAAAAATAAAATCACCACTTAACTAAGGTTCAAGTCCATATGATTAACACCTACATGTTAGTAATTTTAATGCATAAAAAATATAACATACTCTAGATAAATTAATTTAATGTAACTAATGATGTATTTATGAAAACAAAAAATATATTATTTCTATAATTTAATTAATTTAAACCTATATTAATCAAAAGAAACAAATTCATGCCACATGAACCTACATTCTTGTCCATGATACATAAACTCACCCACTCTTTCTAATTAATCCAAGAGAAAATCCAAAAAAACTACAACTCTAAAATCATGTGCACCACTCAAGGTGAAATCATTCAATAGTAAAAATGAAAACTAAAATAGAAATCCCATCCCTAGAAATGTATAATTCCCTTCTACATGGGTTAGATAATCCCATGATTAAGTTTCTTACTAAGTCTTCACAACTCCCTATATTAAATTTACCATGTCCTAAATAGTAATAAAAAACAAAAAAATCGAGGATATTATTTTGTGATGCCACATCCTGAATCACCTGGTCCAGGATAGCATGACATTTAATCTCATGCATGCCTTCCCATATAGAAAAGTATGCCTACTTATAGTGAGGTCTTAAATGATACAGTGGAGATACTATTCACTTAGTAATAGATAAACAATTCGAGTACACATTCATGAAATCAATAATTAGTGTGAACAATATAACTAAGATGTAGAATAAATAATTGGAACATCTCCTGATATAACAATATGGCACACACTATCTAGTAAAAAAAAGTCAAAAAGAGACCCCCTTATAGGGAAAATATATATACAATAATCAAGGGAAAAAAAGAATCATCTCTAAAAATGATCCCATAGTTTGTCTTGACATTTCCTCGATCGACCTGCTTTATTTGCACAATTACCCTAAATTAGACCCCTTCCCTTATTTGAATCCATATCCATAAAGATTTCACATGCATCAATATTCCCTTTATGTATGTGAGTATAAACTCAATAAAACAACATCAACACATATTTAACATAAGTATAGAATTTATATACAAGTGTATGTGATTATAGAAAGTAAATACATAAATAATGATACATCATGCCAGATCATCATATGCTAACCTGACTACTATGAACCCAGACTTTGTCTATTTTAACTCATTTCTAAAAGGAGTGTCTATTAGAAACTCATAATAAAACACAACACATGTATAAAACCTTAAAACAAAGGTCACATCATCATCAAGCACCCTGATATATCCCTATGTACTCAAGGAGGTCATGTCAATCACACTGACCCATCCCTACCTACTATGGGAGGTCATAATTAACCACACTGACCCATACCTATAAGATTTTGAGAAGTAATAATAAACCACACTAACCCATCCCCATAGACTATAGGGAGGTTACCATTAATTCAAACTGACCCATCCTTTTAGACTTTTGGGAGGTCACAATAGTCACATTTACCCATTCCAACTGATTCCTATGAGGTCACAGTCAAGAAATAAGAAACAAGCATCAACATAAATAGAAAGTCACATAAGTATGAGAAACATCATATAACCATAACCCGAACTAAAACGTCACTCATGAATGCAATCATAATCATAATGGACCAAAAATATCACACTCAAGAGAATTATCACATCACACATCAAGAAAATACATTTCACACATGGTTATCCCATATCATCTAATGAACCCAAAAATCATCAAACTACCTCATTCTACCTATTTTTGAACATAAATAGAAACTTCTAAGATAAACCACATAAGGGTACAAACATATACTTATACCCCATTATATGGACTTTATTTATAGATTCATGGTACTCAATAAATGGGTTTCACTACCCAAACCCCTATTTCACTTATCTAATCCATGATAGCCTCAACGGATCCTAAATGACTCAATCTAATCCCATTTACCTAAGTTTACATTCCTACCCGTATACCTAATATAAGGCTCAAATTCATCGTTTTGAAGGAACAAAACCTATACTCACCTTATAATGGACCAACTAAAACAATTAATTCCTCACCCACTCCCCCTAATATCAAAATCATAAGTCTCATATGGCTACACATGCACCCACATGCACATTATGGAATAAAATTTTATAAAAATACCATAACATAGTAAGGAATTATTTCCTTAATAATGATAGATCTAAACCACCAAAAAGTACTTCCTGAACTAATAAAATCACTGAAAATCTCTAAAATCATTCATGAAATTTTAAAATTAGGGTTTACAAAAAAAAAACCACGAAATAGAGGGAAAATAATAGTATTTGGGGAATAATGGGATTACAATTACTGAAAGGAATCAATTGTAATGAATGGAACATAAAACATCCAAGGAAAGATAAGTAAGGAGTCCAAATCACCATAAAGGGATACCTAACATTTCTTAGTTTATGAGGAATTTAGGAAAAAGAAATTGGATGGAATATGCGGGTTCTAAGTGAAATTTTAGCTTTGAACCTTTTAAAAAACCACCATGAATCCATTCATTGTGTGAATATACTTTAACACCATGAAATTATTAATACAACACACCCTCGGATCCTTGATCAACTTATTTATAATACGACACATGTATCAATCTGAAAAATCCTAAATATATATTCCAAATAGCTCTAGGTCAATCTCGGTCCTCCCGAACCTTCTATTGAGTCCTCCTGATACCACAAACAACCAAGAATGACCAAGATACACATTTTCAGTCTAAAATTAAACCATAAATCACCTTGAATATCTAATTGGTGTTACTAATATGATAAATTTCATAAAAGAGTTTTCCACTCAAGTATCCAAGAATCATATAAGTTATGATTAAAAAGTTTTCCTACCAAAATAACTAAGCAGTGAGAGGAACACCATAAAAGACCCATTACTTAGTGAAATTTAGATCATATATCACTAAATGGGTATGACATATGAGTCCATAATTTTTAGTTAGAGTAATTTCATTAAAATTACTTGATGAAAACATATAAAACATAATACTCACCCATATATATGTATTTTTTGTAGATTATTCCCTGCATCATGTAAAACACAATGAGAAATCTTATTCATATGACCTATAAAAAAATTCTGGATTGGTATATAAATTTGAGAAGTGTTCCTAAAGATAATAATTCTATGAATTTGAATGTAAGTGTTATAGAAATAAATTTCTATAACTTTATCTCATGTTTATTAGATAATAGGTGTGTATCACACATTTTTACTGATAGTCACATACTCATAGATAAGAGGGAATAAAAATAGTGATATGGATATATGTGTCAGAAATAGAGTACATGTTATTGTATTAGAATTCAAAACTTATAATCTAATTCCAACTAGTGGATTAGTTATGGAATTAAAAATGTTATTATTCTCCCACTATAAAATAAAATATGATTTATTTACCTTGTTTATAAAATATTGTATTTTCATTCATTATTAAGAACATGAGTTGTTATATGATTTTTATAGGATCGTGAATATAGAAAATTATTTATATATTCTATATATAGATAATAATCTCAATAAAATTCAGAATAATAAGGTGAATATTGATAATAATCCCACATAACTTTGGCATTATATCCTTGGACATATAAATGAGAAAACAAATTCAATGACTCTAAAGAAATGGATAGTTGGAATCATTAAATTTTGAATCATTTGATACACTACAAACTTTTTTTTTATAGAAAAAATGTACAAAGTTTATTTTAATGGAAAAATTGAGAGGTATAGTGGACTATTATATCTTATACATAGTGATATATAAGGTCCAATGAGTATACAAATTGGTAGTGGGTTTAGATACTTCTCACCATTTACTGATGAATTTAGTTAGTATGATTATGTTCTTATAATTAGATATTATCTTTAAAAAATTTAAAATATAAAATAGTTACATAAAAAAGTATAGAAACAACTTTGAAAAATAATTATGATTATTTAATCAGATAATGGTACTAAATATATAAGCTGAAAATTCATTAATCATCTTAAAGATTATCTAATTTTTTCATAAATTACTTCTCTTATAAGACTATAGTGAAATGATGTGTTTTATAGGGGTATTTTTACCTATTGGACATTGTTAAATTGATGGTTAGTTAGTTTCACCTTCATATTTCATTCTGGGGGTATGCTTTGGAAACTTTGACATTCTTTCTTATCAAGGTTCCATCTAAAGAAATCATAAATAAACCATATGAGATATGGTTTGTGAAACACCCCAATTTGTCTTTTATAAATATTAAGGGTTGTAAAGCATTGTTACAATTATTAGAAACTTATAATCTTGACCACAAGTCTAACAAATTCTTATTTTTTAGTTATCTTAAGGAAACTAAGTGATATAATTTCTATAATCCCACTGATCAGAAAGTGTTTTTGACATGATTTTTCTACATTCCTTGGTAAGGAATATATTGATCATGGAGTATATGGGAGGAAATTTAAAATTAGATAACTTGAAGAGAAACAAATAGAAAGTGTTCCAAAGATGAATTTTGAGTGATTTCCACAAAGTGTTTTGAAAGAAGAACCAACTCATGTTACAGAAGAACCTCAAAGGTCTGTCAAGATTCATCAGAAACCAGATAGAAATGGATTTATTATGGAATATTATAATGAATTAATGTTCATATGTGATGAACCTAATATCTAACAAGAGTATATTGAGGTTTATGATTATGATAGATGTATAAAATACATGGAATCTATAATAGACTCTATGTAATTTAACATTTATTAGAGCATGGTGGATGTAACGACCTGACTTTATCCAAAGGTATATACCCTTTGATTTTTGGTTTAAATTCCTTAAAAAAGACATAATTCCAATTATTAATCTTGATATAGAAGTATTTGGTGCGTTTGGGGATATTTTTAAGCCCAGATACCCAAAAATGGAAGAGACAGATAGGGCTGCATGGTTTAGAGGAAACCGTGAAGCCCAGTCCCCCGGTTTCCCTAAAACCTTCAGTAGCAGAAAGTGGGAACCTGTAGGCCTAAAGGTTAGTCAAAAACCATGTGGTATAATTCACACATTTATACATTCAATTTCGGACTTTGGATAGTGAGTTACCACATCGTTTGTGCATGGTTAGTCAAACTGTGTGGGTAGCTCGTGTGAGGTTCCCCAGTGAAGTGGAACCTTGCGGACAGTTTTCATGCAATTTGGCCATGCCGTGTGGCCAAACCATGTGTAGTTTTAAATGGGTGTGAAATTACTATTTTAGACCTCTTTAATGTTTTAAACCTTTTATTTTATTTCCTCCCTCTATTTTCATAGTTTTCTCCTCCCTCCAACTGCATTAACCCCTTTCATCACCTCCTTGGAGTTTTACAATTTATCCTTCATTTTTCCTCTGAAATCTTCACCACTAGAAGAAATGGAATCATATTAGTAATATATTTCATCTTAACTCCTTTATTTACAAGTTTTCCCATCCTTTTCTCTATTTAGGTACAATTTTTTCCCTATTTTGGGGTTTGGTTAAATCTTTCGATTTCCCACCATTTTAGGTTTAATAGAAGATTTTTATCATATGTGTAGAGTACTGAGATTATGAAGTAGTCCATTTACTATTTTCCAATCATTTTTATCGCTTTTTGATATCACGCTACTATTCTTATAGCTGAACCCTTCAGGTGAAACTTCATTATCACATATTAAATTAACTAGAATGGTTTTACATGTCTGTAGTGACCTTTTCTTATAGAGAAACCTAATTGAGGGCATTCACCTTGGATTCCCCCCCTTTGGGTGTTTCATCCTCAATGGACTATTTTTCCTTCTGTCTTGAGTGGGGTTTCCCCTTAGTATGATGTTTTGAATTGATTAAAGGATTTTGATTGATTAATGAACCATGAATTAAGTCTCCCTTGGAAATTATTATGATTAATTATAATTAATTGGTTCTTTTGTAATGATTTATGCCTTTAGAATGATTAAATATTCCCTTTAATATCACATGTATTATATCAAACTGCTCTTGTTAGTGTTTAATTCTATACCTTATGTTATATGTTATTTCTTGAATTTATTATATTCCAAGTTCTTCTTTCTATATGCCTCATCTCGTGCTTAATGCCATATGGTTTCTCATATTCATGTTATGCTATGTGCCTTTCCCCTTTAGTGATTATGTCTTAAACCATAATTTTGGTTTGAATTGAAATGTTAAGCTTTTTCAAGCTTGATAGGTTGAGGTATTGGGTTTTCATTAATAAAATTTGGTAAGAGGAATGACAATTCATTTTATATAAGGTTATATTTAATTATTTACATGATAGTAATTGATGATTATGCCTATTTCCCATTATTTTCTCTTATATGATGCCTTATGCCTTTCCTTATAAATTGGGCCATTTTTGTTGGATTGTTTAAATGGAAGAATTTGTATTGAGACAACTATTTTTGGAATGTGGTTATATATATGCCTTGATTTTTGATATACATTGATTCTTTCCTTGTGATATATACATTTCTGGTGATGTGATTGACTACTTGGTTCACTTGATATGGGCCATGGGAGAACATGGGCCTCATATTAAGGATTCCATCGATGGACTTGCCGTGATTGGTTGGTTATAACTTGATGCATTGGGAGTGATGCTTTAGATTTATAGGTACGGGATGCCTGGGCGGTTTACATATACTCATGAGTGAGGCTAGTTTCCTAGGGGATAATATGAGGACATAACCATTTGGCAATATGGTTATGCCATGCCTTGGGGGATACATACCCCCTATCTGAGATATTTGGCATGAGCTTAGAGTCACCATACCTGAGTGATACAAGGGACACTGTGTGGGTCACCTTGGATGAGCTCAATGGTATTGGGTTATATTGGATGTTTTGTAGTGACCCTTGGGATTCTGTTTAGATCACCTTGGATAGGATCATACACCACCTATAGTTTTGAAAAATTTTCTAATTGGATTGGTTACTCATATGAGATGATTTTTGTTTATTATTTTTATGATTTTATTATGAATTTGTAATTATTATCTCATTATTTACTAGATATTTTGAATGATGACATGTGTATTAGACCCCAACCCAAAGAACAAGCTTGGGGGTATGCCTTCTTGGCCTATCTTGTTTACTTTGGCACTTTTTTACATGTTGTGCTTAACATAGGTACCTCTTTATATATTTCTAACATATACCATAATATGTGGTATGGGATGAGAGTTCATTTAGGAACCCAAACTAAGTTATTACATGTTTATTTATATATTTCTAGGAAATTATTATATCTGACATGTTGTCTCTTATTTACATCATGAAATGGAAAGGTCTAGAAACCATGGGTTTTAGATTATTGAGATTTAAATCACGCACACAGCTCAGGAAAAATTTGGTACCTAAGTAGACTTTATGACAATATGATTGGATAAAAGTAAGAGATATTGTTCTAATTCTTGTTTTTCTTGCTTCTTAGGATGGAGATTTGGGTCTAGAGGACTAATCTAATTCACAAGATGCTATATAGTAGTTTTTGGATAACATGTAATATATTCTTGTACCCTATTCTCAAATACTCTCATTTTTGTGTAGACTCATAACATGACATAATTGTTTTTGTATACAGTATTTTTATTCATTTTCCAGCTATTTACTTATATTGCATGACTTGTTCTTTTATTTTTGTTGTTATATGTTTTTGTATATTTATTTCTCTATTTATTATTATTGTTACCACTGTTTGTACTAGATTTTCATGGGAATAACCTCCATACAAAAAAACCTAGTCCCTCACTACAATTTGATAGCTTTTGGTGTTCAGGGAGTTGCGCTTGAGTTCATGTGGCCCACAATCTTGAATCACTTTTGAGTGGAACTTAGGCAGGGACACTATAAAGTGGCATTAAAGGGATTTATTTTCCTTTGTCTGACTATTTGGTTATTAAATAGGAGAGTTGGAAATTGAGATTTGGATCTAACCCTATGCCTGGATATAGCTAACCCATGTACAGGGGAAACCCAAATTTCCTAGGTTGGGAATTGCAGTTATTGATTTTTCCATTTATGGTTGATATGACTTCATCGTTGGGTAACACACATGGTTTATGGTTTTATTGATCTTGATTCCATTTTAATGATGATTCCTATTAATCTATACCAGTTAGATAAGGGAATTACATTACATGCATCATTCTAGGCACTATAGGAAATGAAATGTCATGCATTATGTCATGAGACATTTAATTTTCATCTTGCATTTCCTGGGTGCACGTGATTTCTGCTATTCCTAGTTGTCACATTTTTTAGTGTTGATGTTATAAAGATAAAAGTGTGTTAGTTTTTTTTGCAGGGATATGATATGGTTTGGGTTAAGTGGATCCCACTTTCAACTCATGAGTTGTATGAGCCCTTATGAATTAGGATGATGACCCAACTAACTAATCTAAAAGGGAAGGGGATTAAATACTTAAATGAATTAAATCGAAGACCGTGTTTAAATTGAAATGGTCCTTATAGATGAAAAATTTGGACCTTTACCTTATAAGTGGGATATAGGACATATCTCTTGTGATCCTTCTGGGGAATCTTCTTTTTTATCCAGACCTGATTCTTAGACCAGGTTGTTAGTTGTGCTATGCTTAGAGGAAGGCTATGCACCTATCCTCTTTATCACTTTCCCTATATACTATTCTATTTTTAGGGAGGCCTTGGAACTTCCCATTATTGTCTAATTTTCTTATTTGTTATAATTTCTATTTGAGGTGTGCATGATTCACAATTATAGAGCCATTCCACTGCTACCTCCCCGTGTTGTACACAAAGAGAGTGGCGATGAACACACTATGGAGGTGGTGGGTCCTGAGACACCCATTATATCTTCTATATTTCCACATTAGGCACCTCCTTCCGATCTTCCATTGGGAACTGATGCTCCGTTCAGGGATAGTTTTCTTCGGTTCATAAATTCTATTCAGGGTGCTCCAAGACCTACCCCTACTATATTAGAGGTTATATAGGACTTTTAGCAATAACATCCTCCCACTCGGGGGATGGAAGTCCTCATGCTGCAGAGACATTGATAAAATCTATAACATCCACATTCAACCATTTAGATACACCACCGAAGTGAAGGGTCAAGCTTTCTACTTATATGCTATGTGACTCCACCAAGATTTAGTGGGATATCATTTCTCAGTTAGAGAGTTACTGAGACATGATTTGGTCAGAATTCCAGATGGATTTCTTTAATCACTACGTTCCACAAACTTTAATAGAGGATCGAGCTAGGGAGATATTGTATCTTCAGTAGGGCTCTATGATAGTGCTTTTTTATTCTTCTTGCTTTTCTGAGCTTTAGCGTTTCACTCTATCTCTTATGGGTGAGGAATTCACTATTGTACGTTGTTTTGAGGAAGAGATTGGGTATGATTTACTCTCATAGGGGAACATATTTCAATTGAATAATGTTATAGAGATAGTGAAATAGGCTCTAATTATAGAGAGAAATATCAAATAAGATAGTCCTTTGATCCAGGAAATTTTAGTTCTGTGATAGGGTGATGGTTCTTCAGGAAGTTGAAAGTTCCATTTTGAGGGTGCATGTTGGGGAAGTGCCGACCAGGTGACACACAAAGATAGTTCAATAATATATCAACATTATAGCATTCCAAGCTATAAAAAACCCTAGTGTATGAGGAACTCGATTGAATGTTGATCTTTTGGTAGTATGGGTCACCTTTAGTGCTTCTTTAATTTTTTTCCTCAAATATATGGTGGTAGGGGATTAATACCAGCACCTCTATCTAGTATGGGATCTAAAACTCCATGTTATCTTGGGATTTGGTCTTCTACTGGACAATCTAGATAAAGTAATAGTGGTCATGGACAATCCAGTCAAGCTCCAGAACATCAACATCAGTAGAGAGGATCTTCTCAGGCTGGTTAGGTGATATCTCAGGGCCAAGGTTCAAACCATATGTATGCAGTGTAGCTAGCTCTAGAGGAGAAGAGTCCTAGGCCATGTACTATTATAGGTACTATTATAGTGAGCTCTACTTTAACTATTTCCATTTTTGATATAGGTGCATCCCACTCCTTCATATCCGCATCATGTGTAGAGAGTATTTGTTTTTATATAGAGTACTTTTGTGGTGTTATGTCTCTTGACACTCTGCTATGGGTTAGAACAGTGGGAACAAATCAATGTTAGGAGTTCACCTTAAGATAGGTGGGTACCATTTATTCTAGAATTTCTTCATCCCCCAGATGACTGGTTTTTATGTCATTCTCAGTATGGAATGTCTTGTGATTTATCTTGCTCAAGTGGATTTCTATCATTGTTGAGAATCTTTTACATCAACTAATGGAAACACATATATATACAAGGGAGAATGGAATATCTGGGAAGATTGAGCTGGACCCAAGTGATCTTGACTTGGAAGAGTGACAACACAACTATAAAGTCTCTTTTTGAGCAATCATGGGATGCAATTGGTATAATTACCTATAGTTTGGATCATTATAGGGATGTATTTCTTGATTATTTCTCTGGATTACCTATAGTTAGGGAAGTTAATTTCACTATAGAGATAGTTCCAAGTATAGTTCCTGTGTCCATTACTCCGTATAGGATGACACCTATAGAGCTCAATGAACTCAAAAAAGAATCTTGAAGATCTTGAGCCTAAGGGATTTATCATACCCAACACATCACCATGGGGTTTTCCAATTATTTTCTCTAAGAAGGTGGATGATACCCTATGATTGTGTGTGTATTATAGATGGTTAAATCATATTACTATTAAGAACAACTATCCTTTTCCTAATATCTATGACCTCTTCGACAAAATTTTAGGAGAAACCATTTACCCTAAGATCAATCTAAGGATGGGCTATCATCAGGTTCGCATGAGGACATCAGATATACCATTTATAGTATTTTGGACTAGGTATGGCCTGCACGAGTATCTGGTTATGTCATTCGGTTTGAAGAATGCACTGACTGTCTTTATGGATTTGATGAATCAAGTTTTCCACCTATATCTTGATTCCATCATTGTAGTCATCATAGATGATATCTTGGTGTACTCGTGTAATAGAAATAACCATTAAACCCATCTTGATATCTTGCTGAGTACAATGTGAGAGAAATATCTATATGAAAATATTAGTGAACTATACTTTTGTATTATTAAGGTTCAATTTTTGAGTCATATTATATCAGAGGTAGTCATATCTATTGAATCAGAGATGGTGAGAACTGTGATTTCTTAAGAGTAGCCCAAGAATATGTTTTATATACACAGTTTTTTGGGATTTATGGCTATTATAGGCAATTTATCCAGGACTTATCTTACTTAGTAGTTCATATTACGAACTTGACTAAGAAGGTTGTGTAGTTACTATGGTTTGAATATTGCAAGGATACTTTTCAATAGTTAAAGAGAACACTCACTTCATCTATGATTCTGATTCGTCCCATGTTTGGAAGAATTTATATGGTCTTCTGCGATGCTTTAGGGATCATGATAGGTGTAGTTTTGATGCAAGGTGATTGAGTCTCTACATATAAATATCACCAGCTGAGGCTTCATGGGTAGAACTATCCTATGCACGACCTTGATCTAACAGTTGTGGTTCATGCTCTTCATTGTTGAGGGAATTATCTATTGGGTAAAAAGTTCATTGTTTACAAATATGATAAGAGTATAAAATATATATCCAATTAGAGAGGATTGGATTTTAGGTAACACAGGTGGGTGGAATACCTACATTTATTTGATTTTGAGCTTGGTTATACCCTAGAAAATGGAATTCCATAGCTAATTCCTTGAGTTGGAAAATGAATACATGAGCTGTTCAGGTGGAAAATAGTGAGTGGAAGATGATGGATTTTTTTGAGTTGCATATTAAGATTTGGAAACAGAAAGGGCATCCAGTCTTTGAAGCACTGACAATGACATCAACTCTTTTAGAAAAAATTCAGATGCAACATTTATTAGATTCTAAGGGCCTCATTCTGAGAGAGAGTATCATAGGAGAGAACCCACCTTCTGTTTGGGTTGTTTATGGTAGTGAGGCCCTAATCTATTGTGGCTGTGAATTGATACCTTTAGATATTTGGGAAGAGCTTATGAGGGAATCACATCCCTCTATTTGCACATTTCATCTCAGGATTACTAAGATGTATCAGGATATGCATCATCAATATTGATGGCCAGTTATGAAGAGGTATATAGAAGGATTTATTACTCAGTGCTCCACCTATCAGCAGGTGAAGGTAGAGAACCAGTGATCTTCTGGACTTCTACAATCTCTTTCCATTCTTGAGTGGAAATAGAATGACATCACTATGGATTTCATGATGGGATAACCAAAATCTCCTCGAGTCAATGATATAGTATTGGTGATATTCGACAGGTTGACCAAATTTTCTCACTTATTTTCAATAAGAGATACCTACTATATTGATGAGTTAAGTATAATTTTCATCCAATAGATAATGAAACTTCATGGTTTTACCTATTTTATCATTTCAGACCAGGATACCTGATTCACATCATGATTTTGGAAAGGGTTGTAGAAGGAAGTGGGTTTATTGGTGCTCTTGAGTACTACATATCACCCTCAGAATGATGGATAGTTCAAATAGATTGGGTGTTAGAGGACGTGCTACAAACTCGTATAATTGATTTTGGAGGTTCTTAAGAGAATCATGTACCTTTAGATGAGTTTTCTATAATAACAGCTTTCAATCAATAATTCATATGGCTCTGTATGAGTCCCTATATGGTAGACAATTCCATTCACCTCTATGTTTTCTTGTGAAAGTTGAGGAAACTCTATAGGGTCCTCATCTTGTTTAGGAGACTTCAGAGTAAGTCCAGTAGATTCAGAAGCATATGAATATAGCTCAGTCTAGCCAGAAGTCTTATATAGATCATTGTTGCAGACCTATGGAGTTTGAGGTGGGAAATTAGGTCTTTTTCCATGTATCGTCTTGATTGGTAAATAAAAGAATTAGAATACACGTGAAGTTATCATTAAGATATGACAAGCCTTTCAAGATAGTTGAGTGAGTTGGGATGGTAGCCTATTAGTTGCTATTACCTTCAAGGTACCATGACATGAACGATGAGTTCCATATATCACAGCTTTGATAGTATCATCTAGACACATCTCATTCATTTGATCCTGAGGATACCAATTTGGATAAAGATACATCATTTTAGGAGAATCCAATTTGTATCGTCAATTATAACATGAAGGTTCTTTGAGGTAGGTCAATTAATTTAGTATGGGTGATATGGAATCAGAGAAGTGAATAGGACTATAACTGGGAGTGGAATGATGATGTATATGTTTAGTGACTGAAACTTTTTCCAGATTATGTCATACCACCCTCGGAAGTGAAACTCATGGACGAGTTATTTTAAAGAGGGGAGGTTGTAACATCCCAAATTTATCCAAAGTTACCAACTATTTAATTTTTGGTCTAAATTTATTTAAAACATACCCAATGTAAATGAAAAATCTTTAAATTTAAGTCTTGGGTGCGTCTAAGGCTCTTTTTAATCTTGGAGCCCTAGAAATGGAGGAGGCAGACTAGGCAAAATGATTTAGAGGAAACCATGCATCCCAGCCCGCATGGTTTCCCTAAACCATTTGGTAGTAGAAAATAGGAACTTGTAGTCCACATAGTTTGTCTACAACCATGCAGGCTAGGGTGAATCACTGCACAAACTATTGTAGATTTTGGGGAGTGAGTTACCACACAGTTTGCATACGGTTAGTCAAACCACGCGGTAGCCCATCTGAGTTTCCCTAGTGAATATGAACCTTGCATAATATTTGTGCATGGTTTGGACAATCCGTGTAACCAAACTATGAACAATGTTAAATGGGTGTGATATTAACATTTTTTCCCTATTTAATTATTTAACACTTTTCTTTTCTTTCCTCCCTCCATTTCCATGGTTTTATCCTCCCCTGAGTTACAAGAAACCCCTACCTCACCTCTTGGGGAGTTTTTATGATTTTTACATAATTTATCCTCCAATTTATTTTGTTTTGGAAGAAAATAAACCATCTCAATAATCTATCTCATTCAAAATCCATAATATATGTGTTTCTCCAACATCTGTTGCACTATTTATGTGCAACAGACTTTTACCCTATTTTGGGGGGTTTTGTTAAATCTTCTGATTTCGCCCCATTTTAGGTTGAATAAAATATTTTTATCATATTTGTGGATTACTAAGACTAATAGGTATGGAATCTACTCTTTTTTATATCATTTTTTTCACCTTTTTATATCGCACCATTATGATGCTAGCCAAACACTTCAAAAAAAGCTTCATTATCACATATTAAATTAACCGTAGAATTTTACCATGTCCATAGTGACCTTTACTTATGAAAAAACCCAACCAAGGGTGTTTGGATTACCTTTCAACCACCCCTTTGCGCGTGCCATCGTAAATGGCCCATTTTCTCCTTATGAATTGAGTGGGGTTTCACCTTAGTTTGATGTTTTGAACTGATTAAAGGATTTAAAATGAGTAATAATCTACAAATTTAGTCCCCCTTGACAATGATTATGATTAATTATAAAAAATTGATTATTATGTAATGATTAATGCCTTTGGAATTCTTGAAGTCTCATTTTAATATCACATTACTTATATCAAACCGCTCTTGAAAGTTCTGAATTATTTTCCTTATATCATATGTTATTGCTTTCATTTAAGATATGCTATGTTATTTATGATGTATAACTCATCTTGTGCTTAATGGATCATGGTTTCTTATATTCATGTTATGCTACATGCCTTGATTATTTAGTTCTTATGGATTAAACCATAATTTAGGTTTGAATTAATTGTTAAGATTGGTCAAGATTGATAACTTAAGGTATTGGGAAGTCATCGATGAAATTTGGTAAGAGGAATGATAGTGAATTTGGAATAAGGTTATATTTAATTTTTTACATTATAGGCCTTTATTCTTATGGATATTTCCCATTCTTTTCTCTTACATGATGCCTTATGCATTTCCATATAAATTGTACCATTGTGCCATTATTGTTGGATTGTTTAAATGTAATAATGTGGTATTGAGATAACTATTATTGGCGTGTGGTTATATATATTATTTGGCTTGTGATATACATTGATGATTTCCTTGTGATATATTTCTTTTTTGTGATGTTCTTGGCTACTTGGTTCACTTGATATGGGCTGAGGGAGAACATGGGCCCCATATTATGGATTCCATGGATAGAATCACCATGCTCGGTTGGTTACTACTCAATGTTCTGGGAGTGATGCTTTGGATTTTCAGGTATGGGATTCTTGGGCAGTTTACATATACTCATGAGTGAGACTGATTCCCTAGGGGAGAAACCAAGGATAGACCCATTTGGAAATATGGCTATGCCATACCTCTGGTGATACCCAATCCCGTATGTGAGATATTTGGCATGGGCTCAGAGTCACCACCCTGAGCTATGCAAGGGAAAATATATGGGTCACCTTGGATGAGATTTATGGTATTGGGTTATATTGGTAGTTCTATATAGACCCTTGGGTTTCATCTTAGATCGCCTTGGATTGGCTCAGAATCCACCTCTGGTTTTGACAGATTATCTGATTGGATTTCTTACTCACATGAGAAGATTTTACTTTATTATTATTATTATGAGTTTATTATGAATTTTTAATTATTATATTATAATTTAATAGAATTTTTGAATGTTGAAATGTGTATTTAACCCCAAGACAAAGCACAAGATTGGGGGCATTCCTTCTTGGATTGTCTTGTTTTCTTCTGCACTTGTTTACATACTGTGCTTAGCATATATACTTCTTTTCAAATTTTCAGCATAGGTCGAAGTAGGTGGTGTGAGACAGGTGTACAGTTAAGAACCCATACCAATTTATTACATGTTTATTTATATATTTCTCTATAATAATTATATCTGGAAAACAATCTATTATTTACAGCATGAAATGGAAGGGTCTAAACACCATGGGTGCCAACCTACTAAGATTTATATATCACACCCTACTTAGGAACTGTTTATTACATGAGTAGATTTTATGATTGCAGGATTAGATAAAGGTAAGTGAGCTACTTTTAGTGCTTATTTTTCTTTCTGCTTAGGATGGAGATTTGGGGGTATAGGAATGAGCTTATTCTTGAGATACTGTGTAGTATTTGTTGGTTTCTTTTGTAGTTTTTGGATAGCATGTAGTATATGCTTGTGTCTTATTCCCCAATACTCCTATTTTTATATAGAATCATGACATGACATCATAATTTTTTATATAATATTTGTATTCAGTTTCTAGTTTTTTACTTACGTTGCATGACTTGTTCATTTACTTATGCTGTTATATGATTTCCTATATTGCTTCCACTATTTATTATTATTGTTACTATTGTACATAATTGATATATAAGGGAATAGTCTCCCCACAGACACACCCTAGACCCTATCTACTAGTCATAATCCTATTACATTCATTGAGATGCGATTGAGGTCATGTTGGCCACCGTTATGGGGCACTCTTTCGTGGCACTTGGGTCAGGATTCTATAGTAGATACAACTAAAGTGGTTGAATAGATATGGTGAAATTAGGATTTATTCAATTAAACTAAAATGGATGGTGGAGTGTCAATTTATAAATCATTCGTGGTTGAGAAATGTTAGAAAAAAATTCATGATATTGACTATAAAGAAACCATTTAACATGTTGGGATGATAATGTTCATTCATATTTTTCTTTTCATAGTAGCTCATTTAATTTATAAAAAATATCAAATGCATGTCAAAACCTTTTTTATTAAAGAGAATTTAGTCAAATAAATGTATATGATACATCCCAAAGGTTTTGAAGTTCTAAATGAGTATAATAAGGATTTCAAGTTGCAATGATTCATTTAAGTGATAGTTAAATCTTCTTGGAATTGGAACATTTGGTTTTATGATGCTATCAAGAAGTTTTGTTCTATAAAAAATACATATGATTCTTGTGTGTACAAGTAGGCTTGTGGGAGTGTGGTGGTATTTCATATAATTTATGTAGATGAAATACTTATTATAATAAATTAGATCCCAAATTTAAACTTTGTGAATATATGATTGGGGAAATTACTTTCAATTAAAGACATGGGTGAATTATCCTACTTATTGGGTATAAATATATATAGAGATAAATATAAAAGGTTTATTTTACTAAGTCAGAACACATATATTGATTATGTGGTAAATCATTTTAGCGTGGAGAATCTCAAAAGGGATCTTATAAGTGTTTCTCTTCATGAATTATAAGATGATTCAAGATCCCTTAATGATTTATAATGGATGGATATAATTACTTATGTTTTAATTATTAAATCTATCATGTATTTCATGTTTCATAATTAACCCATTGATGCTTAAGATTTAGGAATAATTAGTGGATAAAAATTCAATCCCAGTGAGAGTCATTGGATTTCTATTAAGAGTATCCTTAAGTACTCAAGAATAAGTAATGATATGTTCTTGATATTTAAAGGTGATGGAGAACATAGTGTAAAAGGTTACACCGATACTAGTATCCATTATAAAAAAGATAATATAATATCTCAATCTATATTCATGTTTTTCCTAAATAGTGGAGATATCACTTAGAAGAAATATAAAAAATACACTGTATCATATTCAAAAATATATGTGTAGTACATCACTACATTAGATGTTATGAAGGGACTTTTTTGGATCAAGAATCTCATTTCTAAACTTGGAAGGTTTCTTAGAATCTAAGGATCAATAAAGATTCAATGTGACAACAATGGATATATTTCTTTATAAAAGAAACTCTTGTCTCACTAAATAACCAAGAACATCATTCAAAAGTACCATCTTATTTGAGAGATCCTTGAGAGGGGTGATGTAAATATTTGTTGGGTGGTCATAGAGGAGAATGTAGCAGATCCATTGATGAAACCATTACTACTAAAAAATCATGAGATTTATGTTGAATCTCTTGGTATAAAATAAATGTTAGATTGGATGTAATGGTTGTAAAATGTATCACAGTTTTATAATAAAATATATCTCTATTTATAATTCATTCATGTTAGTTTCAATTTATATTACATGAATAGTGGAATGATAATATCTCCTAAAATTATGAATTTAATTCATCTAGAATTGATGATCATCATAGAGTATTATGGGTTGTGATAATATATTAATATTATCTTGAGTATAATCCTATAATCAATAAAAATAGATATATTTGATTTATGGTGAATATAATCATGAGAGAATAAGTCGATATTTACTATCTAGAGTGGCCTACCAAATCACATTACATAGAATATAATATAGTCATTGATATACTTAGGGGCGTATTCTTATTATGAATCTCCATTACCTGAGGTTGGTGAGATACATATCATGAGAAATTTCATTCCTTGATAACTTTATTACACAATCCTCAAGGCATAGTTAATCAAGGGGTATTTGGGTATGTTGTTGATCATAATGTTGGTTGGAGTTTATCAAAGATGAGATCTATCCACTCATATGGAGAGAAAATACATATGTAACCTCAATTTAATTAGTATTAGGAAATGAATGACCATTCTTAATTGAGTGGAATGTGATGATCTCAACTACTTGGATGAAGGACATGTGATGTAATAATCTGATAGATGAATTACATGTGATGTATTCATCAACATGGTTAGTTTATTTTAGAGAATCATGAATTCATGATTTATCATATACTATATTTACATGTTTTATGTCCAGTGATCACTTAATGTCATTGAAAAATGGATTATATAGGTATAAATATTATGTACATGATATATATTATGGTGTAAATGTTCATATAGAGATATGAGCATGTTTGATTGGGATCACACCAGACCACTCGTGTCTTTAGTAACACTGGCACTTTACTAGAGTCTGTTTTTTATTATATCTTTGAAATCAAGATTTCATTTTTTTTCAACTCTAAAAAGGCTTATAGGTTCTCACAATTAGGCCTTAGGATAAGGAATATTTTTTGGAAAAATTATTCATTCCAAAATGAATTGAGTCCGATAAACCATATCCAAAATATTCTTGATGGATTCAAATTTTTTTGTGAAGTTTTCTCATAAATACCTTATGTAATTTTAGTTCAAGTAAGGGATTTTTGTAAATGTACTAAATGGGTGTATAATATTTTATGATATACCCAGAATCATAGCTAGTGATATAGGAATGCATATTATTCTATCATAGCATACGATTGGTTTCTATCATAGTTTATGATGGACATGCGATATGATATACCACTTTCATTTATTATTAAAAATATTTATAATTGGTTTCCTTTGTTTATGAAACATTAATACAATTTTTTTATGTCTACATGATCATTTTAAGTGTTCAAATGATCATCTATCCAACATGCATGCATTATGGGTAACACATGAAAACTGTAAAGAGTTGTTAGCCAACACTCAAATCTCTCCATTGTATGAATAAAGTCTATTTAAATGTATTAAATCCAATTATTGTATTTATCTTATACTTACCAGCCATATCTAAAGATCACTCTTCCTACTTATTTCACATTCATCTTTGCAGATACGGTGCTAGCAAGCCTTTGGTTTTTAGGGGTCCTCTTATTACGAATGAGGATCCTAGTGGCTAGTGGAATCACTATGGATGTGAGAATAATTTTTTTACTTAGTGAATATAGTCAATAAACCCATTTAAATATTTTTGAGCATGGATCATGGTATATTTCAGGTATGATTTATATTTATGTTATTTAGTTACTTATTAGTTCTATTGATAATTGATGAGGTACTTTAAATGGGTTTGATATAATGTGTTGATTATTTTATGATCATAAAAAACCCATCATGAAAATAAAAAGTCACATTAAAATATACACAAAACATTTAGAATGTTTACAAACCACTTACCACAATACACTAAGATCTTTCTCATTGATAATTGTTAGACTAGTCGGCTCTAATAAATAATTTCACCAAGTCTAAAAAACCCAATAAATTAAGGAATAACTAGTTTAAAATTTAATAATAAAAAATAATCATTGAATGAATGGAAGATTATTTTTATAATTAAATTAGGTGATCTATTGGGATAGACAATTATTGAATCCAAGCACAAATGGGGGAGAAATCATTAGAGGAGGAAGAGAACCAAGGGAGATCCCAAGAGAGTTGTGTGGCCTTTTCTGGAAGAAATGAGAATCCTATATTTATGTTTCTTCAATTAAAAAAATTTAATTTAATTTTTTTAAAAAATATGCATAGGGTTGGTTCTAGTGTGGCCATATGGTTCATAATGCAATGACCTTGCATGGGTTCACATTGCAGCGCAACCCATCAGGCCAGGATGCAACTCACCTCCCTAGGTAAGAACCACAAAATACAATAACTTGGGTCTAGGGTTATTCTAGGGAATGATCTAACACTTCACAATTTGATAACCCCATGTTCAGGTGTTCACGACATAATCTTTACACATTACAGAATGATCAATTACTTATGGAAAAATTTAATCTCACACCAGCCTTATCATATTGTAGTGATTTATGTTATGATATGGACCACAACCAATAGTACAATTTCATTTTAAAAAAATTGATAGATCCTAAAATACTGACTCATGAACTCCACAAACACCTATAATATCCCACATCCATAAAAAATACATGATTTTTTAAAAATGTTAGTGGAATTCATTGGGAATGGGTGAAGTGTTAAAACCTTCATTATGTTGTTGAGCACTACCATATCCATGTTATCGAATACACTGTTACAATTTTTGGGGATATGGGTGGATAGTATTGTAATGGATAACTTAAAGTGGATGATAATATGTGGATTTTATCGAGGTATGTTATGATGTTACTCTTTTTAAGAGTAGATTCACCCTCACCGAATCGGTAGTACAATGGGTTGTAAGAGAATCATCTTTAGGATACAATAATGACTCATTATTTGAAACTTGTAGTTAGTGTCAAAAAACCATAAAGAATATTTAAAAACAAGATATTAATTTAAATAGTTTTTTTGTTTCACACCAACAAATCCTCTTCAATGCTTGTTGGAAGAAAAGAGAAGGAATCTTATTTTTGAGAGGATTTTTGGAATGATTTTTCCAACCCTTGGAGACTCCATTTTATAGGAATGTAAGTACATCTTAAAAAAAACTATCATAAACATTCATATTGGGTATGAACCTGTTATATAAAGCACTAAATATTTCACACTGATGGGATGTCTGAAGTTTTAAGTGTGCCATAATAGTGCCACATTACCTGATCACACATGCATGGATGACGCGATGCACTATCCCATAAGATTTTTTTCCACTTACTATATCATTTTAAATAATGATAGAGTGTTTACACTTTTAAAGTTGTCCCACATATTTTCACTTCTCGATGTGGAATTCCAAAACTTTTATTTCCCATTTAAAAAAAATAAAATATAAATATTTTTAAGAATAAATAAAAAATCAAACATGGAAGTGGTTAATTGAATTTTAATAAGGCTAGAGTAGTGAATTAAAAACATGATTAATATTATAAAAATGTTTATGTAGTATTCTTAGCATATCTGAAATCCAAACTCAATTAACTTAATTATTATTAATTTATTATATATATATATTATACATTTATATAATATATTTATTAATTTATTTAAGTTTAATTCATAATAAATTTATTTATTATTTTTAAATTTGAATTCAATGTGAATAATAATTGTTAATTTATTACTATTTATTTGAGGATGATAATAAAATTTTAAAGAAAATTTATAACATTTGATACATTAATTTAATATATATAAATGAGTATTATTATTTTAATTTTTTAGGTATTTATGTATGTTAGTTAAAGGAATATTTCAAAATATAATAGGGTAACGTTTCTGTAACTAGTTTAAAAAATAAATAATTTGTTAATGGGAATGGGTTTTATCAAACGAAATGAATTAGAGTTTTAATATCTCAAATTTCATGGATATCTAATCTCTTGTCATCCCTATGAATGATACATCAATAAATATTTTAGCAAAAAATTTATATTTATATTTTAATTTGGACGATCCATTGATCTCAGTAAAATAAAATTTATCAATATTTTTTGACACCTCATACAATGTATGAGGTCTATAAAATACAATTAATTTATAAAATTTATCAAATTTTAAAATTTTAACTTAATAAAAAAATACGTACATAAAAAAATCTTACAAAATAAAAAAGTTACTTACTAATATATTACTAAGAAAATTAAAAGTTAAACCATTTATATTTAAAGAAGTTATTACCTTTTAAATTATAAAATTATAAAATTATAAAATTTATTAAACTAAAATTTATATAGTTCTACAAATTTAATCCAAAAGAAAAAATAATAAAAAATTACTATAAAAAATTTATAATAATTTATTACCAACAAGTTTAATTTAGATTATTAAAAATTAAATAAGTTACTCCAAATTAATTTACATAATTAATCGAATTGATAAAATTGGAATTTATATAATATTATAACTTTGAACTTAAAAAATACCTATAAAATAACGAACTATAAAAAATTGTAAAAAGTGAATTTATTAAAAATAAAAAATAAAAAATAAAATATTTAAAATAATTAAAAATGTACTACTAATTCATTTAAAAAATTGACAAGGTTGATTCAACTAAAATTTATAAAATACTTTAATATTAAACTTACAAAAAAATCCATACAAAAAAATAAAAAAAATCACAATAAAAATGCCTCATAATATATTTAAAAAAATTGAAATATAAATAAATTGTTGTAATATAAATAATAAATTTAACCTAACTAAAATTTATATAACATTATAAGCATGGACTTGAAAAAATAAAATGAAAAAATATAACAAATTTTGATAATAATTTATTTTTAATTTATTATAAACCTAAAAAGTATGATTA
The DNA here is from genome assembly GCA_963277665.1 of Viscum album. NCBI lineage: Eukaryota > Viridiplantae > Streptophyta > Magnoliopsida > Santalales > Viscaceae > Viscum > Viscum album. The sequence continues at coordinate 2,006,906,614 of OY728133.1, read as the reverse complement.
AAATAATTTACTTCTACTTAATTCAGTAAATTGAAAAATCTAAAACAAGTTAAAATATATATAATACTATAATATTATATATAATAAAAAACAGAACACATTCTTTATTTTATAAATAAAAAAAATGTAATTTTTTAAAAATGAAAAATTTATGAATATAATTAGAAGTTTATAAAATTGAATTTATAAAAAATTAAGTAAAAAACATTTTAAGCGCAATAATAAATACTAAAAATAATTAAAAATTTGAAAAATAAATATGGAAAACATTAATTGGAAATTTATAAATGGGGGTATTGATTTTGGATGGGCTTTCATGTAGTGGTATGGGAAATGATGGTAGGTCTTATAGTGCAGTGGTAGTGTCACTAACTAGTGCATGTCACCCCTCCTCCTAGAACCTATGCCGTCTTATGGCATGGCCCTAGTGGTGTTTCAAATCCCAATGAACTGAAAAAAAGTGTCAGGGAATTATAATATACTAAATGAAAATTATATAAACCATCAAGTAATATGAAATAAAAATATACCTTATGGTAATCTTACATGACCTCTTTGCACATCAGAGATCCATGCACAATCGAATAAAAACTTTTAAAATTTAAAACTAACCAAACAAGGGATAACATAAAAAACATACCAAAAAATGACACCAAAATAAGTACACATGGACAATAAGAATCTAATAAAAGACAATTCAATTAGTATGGTACATCAATGATATAAAAATAAATCCTGAAATTCTCAACATGATCTCTAGGTGTCCTCTTGGTCACCATGCATCCATAAAACCAACTCACTCCTCGAGCAGTAAAAATTGAACTTGAGCCTACAAAAAAAAATTGGGTCTAATGATGTCAAGTGGAATAAGTAGTGTATGAGAATAAAATCCCAATGGGTAATCACTACACATTATATTTAATTATTTTACCAAAATAAACCATTAATCCAAGTTTTAAAATAGAGGCAGAACGTAAGTTTTTACCCTTTAAAGAAAAACTGACTAAGTGATTTCCCAGGAACCAGTCCTTAAACCTAAAAAAATGTTTTAAAGTGTTATTTAAAACCTTTATTTAATTTTAAAATATCCTTAAAAAATTTCCAATTTAAAAAAATGTTTTTTAAAGACATAAAAGGATCTCGGAATAACCAAAGAGGAAACATCAACTAAATAATGAAAACATGGTAGGAAAATAATATAAAAAAGTGGAACTAATAGAATATTTCATAATGGAACTGTAATGGAACTAAATGAATTGAAAAATAAATATTAAAAGATAGATAATTATGAGTAATTCCAAAATATCCCATGTGGAAATCCTAGATTTACTCGGGTGGAATCATTTGTCACCTTATCAATGTATCCATAGTCCAAAACCAACCATCTACTCTAACCCAACCTCACCGATGGTACTCCCCAATGTCCTCCAATATCATATGGGTTTTATTAAATCTTATAATGACTCGGTAGTAACATCCTCTCAATCCCTCACTAAGATTCATAGGGTTCCCATGATGATAGTGATCATATGTGAGGTCACATCAATCAAATTTTATAAAACAACACAAAATGTAACGCCCCAACCCCAAAAGTCTGGATTCGGTGCATTGTTTCATTACAATGTCACGATTACAAGGAATTAAATCCTAAAGGACCAAGTAGTTTAGTAGTTTTGGAAAACCATATATATACATATGATTAACATTACAACTTGAAATGAAATACAATATATAAATTTTATTGAGAACATCGAAAAATCTAATTTTATCCCTGAAATTCATTCATAAAACACCTCTTCGCATCCTAGGGAAAAATAAAACACAAAAAAGGGGTGATCTCAGATGCCCAGTAAGGGAAAAAATACATTGGAAGATATCATTGACATAAACATTAGGCATGATGAATAAATAAAAACACATTCCATTAAAAATATACTTAAGCACAATATAGTAGGAATAAGAGATGAATAAATAATCCCATAATAAAACATAATCATGGGTATTCCACTAGTCTAATAACTACATGAAATTTTAATTAATAGCATCAAAATTAAGGAAATGAATGTGCTAGACATTCTAAAACATACCATCAAGGTCTTGTACAAGACATCTAAAAATGATTAATGCCTTAGTCAAAACCATATCTCAAAATGGGAAAGGCCTTAGCCATGTCCATATCTATTTGTCTAATGAGACCTACCGATGCATCGAGGGGCTATAGAGGGCCCTAAATGTCACATAATAAGTCCAATGAATTCCTAATATTAAATGGGTTAACATAATCAACATATACATTAATATTGAAAGTAACATATGAAATGTAAATAACTTTCCCCAATCATTAAACATAAACACTAACCATTCAGAATAATATAGTGAATGGTATCAAAATAGTACATCCATTGTCAAAATAATCAGAAAAACTTCTAAAAAATATGTTATATGATATAATAATAGATAAACCTCAATGAAGTACAAGATTAAACAAAGGATTTTGACATAGATGAATATATTTTAAATGAGACCATTGCCAAATTCTTGAGGAAATAATCCTTAAACATTCCAAAGTGTCCCATACCACCTTGAGACATTAAAATCATATTTCATTAGAATATAATGAGAATATTTATACTCTTTATATGATATACCAAAGGTCATTACATATTCCACATGCATGGAATAATTGGTGAACAAGGAATATACCTCATGAAAGTTAAAGTGAGGTGAGAAAAATTTATTTTACTTTAGAAAGAATAGTTCTTTTAGAAAATCAATTTTGTTTTCTATAAATCTTGTTTTAAATATTTATATCCCATAATAGAAAAAGGAATGAAATTGATATTACATTTGAGTCATAAATTATGACCCACTTAAGTGAAATCATGTAAAAAGTGTTTTCAAAGAAGATTTAGAATTAAAACATTTTAGTGCGGTTTAATGAATTCATGAAAGATAATTTAAAGCGCAAAGGCATGTTTTGTTTAATAAAAACAGAAATTAACCAAAAATAGATTTTTAATGTTAAATTTTTTTATTTAAAAATATAAATATGGATTAAATCATATTATAGTTTGAACTTCAAAATAGGTAATAATTTTAGATGTTCCTTGAATTGGGCTTGTATTTCGGAAGAATTTTTTGAAATATTGTTTTAAAACATGTATGTCCTAAAAAAATAAAGAATAATTTTTATTTGTAAACATATATAAAACATGAAAACAAAATTTATTAGGAGTAAATAACAATAAATAATAATTTCGTTGAGGTGTGTAGAGAATAAGAGCAACTCAAATAAAAATAGAGGTTCAGGTAGAAAATGCTTACAACTTTGTATTCAATTGAATCGTATGACCCCAAATTAATAATCATAAAATTATATATTTAATATAATGAAAATAACGATATTAATGATATGAAACATCAATTTTAAGTATAAATACACTATAAAAAAGGAATAGTAGTGAATACCGAATATCTCACAAAAATGGAAGTGAGATGAAGAAACCCTTACCTTAAGTCTGATGGTGTTATTAACATGATCTTAATGACCTAAATAATAAAATTTAATTTCATTATTTAATAATTACATAACCTAATATACATTTAATTGATTTATTTTTACCATATTAGGTTCATTCATGGCCTTTTTTATGTGTTTAAGAGGTTCAATTTTATTATTTTGGAAGCATTTTCCTCTTCGGGTTTCGTGATCAGTTTACTTGAATTCATGAATGGAAGTTCATTTGAAATGTGGTTAAACATAAACAATTGTTAATATATATTATTAGTGACATTAATTATATATAAATGATCTTATAATTATCTTGGTTATATTCCATGAGGATGAATCATTAGATAAAATTTGATGATAAATGTTGGGATTAACTTGGCAGTTTTGGGAATAATGAACTTGATTAGTATTATTATTTTATATTATGAGTGTGTAAGGATTAAAAAGAATTAAATAATATAAAATAAATATATTATGATCTAGTTTGACCATTATAAATGTTTCATGACTAGTCTTGAAGATAGTAATGCAAATTGAAAAGTCGTCTTCCTTGAACGTGATAATTAACACATCTCAGACGGTGTTCTCATTTATAGTATAAAAGGAGGGAAAATAAGAAATGATGATGGAATATTACATTATAAGAACAAAATTATAGTACATATAAGGTACTATAGTTTTCATGAATAATTGGATAATAGGCAGGGTTAGGGTATAAGTGAGAAAGAATTTAATAGAGAAGAAGATTAACTATTACCACTTTAATATTTCTATTTTGAAACCACCTTAACACTCTTTAAAGTGGTATTTTTGTGAGACCAGAAGAACTATAATGTGTCAAGAGATGATGAGGATGGAATTTGGTAGATTTTTTTCCGAACAAGAAGGCTTATGATTATGAATTTTATAATGGAAGGAACCTCCTTTTATAAGTGAGGTGAGGGGTTACTTAGGAATCAAAAAAATTATTAAATTATAATAAATATATTATAGGGTTTAAGAATACCAATAGGCCAAAAAATAAAGGGGGATTAAATTTTAGATGTAATAATATCATTTTTGGACTTTTTACATAATTTTATGATTTTTAAATAATTTAATAAAATAGTTTATTCATGAAAAACTATTTTGTCAAGATAAAAACTATTCATATCTATGACTTTAAACACATAAAAACAAAGTTTAAAAATTGAATAAAAATTTATATTATATCATATAAATGTGATATTAACCTTGGGAATCTGTGAATTGGCTTAAAAATATAAAATTATATTTATTATAATATTTTTAATATCATTTAATTGATTTATTCATTAATTAAATTAATACTACATCATCTTTGTGGAAGCCATTATGGTATTTATTTTTTTTTATAAAAATTAAAAATCACATTTCATGAGAAATATAATTTTATTATATTTCCAATTAATATTCTCTTTTGAATAAAATCTCTGGAAAATCTAATATAACTATATTATTAAAATTAAAAATTCCAATATGACAACTTGTTTTCCTTTTCAAATAAAATATTATGAAGACTTTAAGGTGATTCATGTGGGTAAAAAATGTTCCAAATTTGAAGAAAAACTTTATAATAGTATAAAAATGATTATATATTTTATCCAAAATATGGGTCATTTAATAATACTTATTATTCTAATTTAAAAAATTTTATTTATTTTTCTTATGCTTGCACAAGCGCTGCATCGGCGTTGCATAAACATTAATGTTAATTATTTCATATATAAAAATTAAAAATGAAATACTATCATAAATATAAATTAATTAGGTTCAAAATAAAATGATGAATTTATTCATTTTGTATACTCACTCCTATACATAACAAGACATCTTCTTAAATTTATTATTTTGTCTTTTCTTGCCCTGCACAAGCATTGCACATACATTTGGATAATACTCATGTTATATAACACTAAAATTAGAAATAAAAAATAAAAGTGATGAATAATAAATAATAATTAATAAATAAGTCATGAAAATAATTTTTATCAACTAATTATTAAATAAATTACCAATTTAGACTTTGTCAGCGCTATACAGGCACTGCATCAACATTGACAATGTTTTTTTTACTTATCATGAAAAAATATACATTTCATGTTCTAAATTAATTATTTACAATATTCCACTTGTGATATAATTTTTTAGTTTTTAAATATTTTAAATAAATTTTTATATTATAATAATTTCATGATGATGTCATGAAAAATGTCATATTTTATAAAAAATTGTATTTTTTCTATTCAATAAAAATTAAACTATTTCATAAAAATCCCAAAAATCAATCCAAACCATTTTTTGATGTGTAGAATCCAAAAAGGAACTCAATTTTATGAAAATAATTTTTTAAATATGAGAAATTTAGTTTTTAATTAAAACCATCATTTACTTGAATAATACCAATTTTAATATTACAACTGAATTTATGGCACTTCAAAAAATTAACCAGGGTCTCATGAAATTATCTTATAATCATAGGAAAACAAAATATTTATTAATGAATATATTTTATGAAAATGAAATATCTTTTAAATTAATTTATTAATTATAAAATTGTAATTCATTATTTATTGCTCATAAAAATACCAACACTTTATTATTAATTTTTAAAATATTCACCCTTATTTATAAGGTACCTAAATTATATTTTTAATTACATTTGTGAGTTTACTATTCATAAGGGTACATTTCTATTCATAATGGTCCATATTAATATTCCTAAGGGTACATTACTATTCAAGATACTATTAATAAGGGTATATTACTATTCATTAGGGTCAAATTACTATTGATCAAAGTACATTACTATTCATAAGGGTAAGTTACTATTCACCAAATGTTAATTCTATCAAACAACAAATATCACCCTGAACCCAACAGTGTATGTCATATTTTCGAAATTAAAATCCCAAAAGTGAAAAAATTATGTTTATTTTCTCAGTTATAATAAAGTGGTGTTTTTAGAGACTCAATGTTTCATACATTAAATATTAAATTTATTTTCCAAATCATGGGGCGTTACACATAATAGTACCTTAACCTCTTCCCACTTCCTTTCACCCACCAATGTAAAGCCCCACTAGGTTATATATAACAACCCCACATTCACAAATATTTACAAGCTCATGCATACGAAGAGGCTATGTGGATTTCATTTGGGTCTGGCTCATTTGAGAAAATAATTTACAATATTCCAACTGGTCCTTAATTTTTAAAACTAGTAATATCCTTTAAAACTTTGTTTGAATTCCATTTTCAAACCAACAATCATTTTAAATTTTTTTTATAAACCTCCAAATGGGTTGTAATGATTATTATTTTGAAATAAATTTTTAAAAGAATTTTAAAATATAAGCATCATATTATGTCCTCTTTTAAATCATGAAAAACCAAAATTTTAAATTCAAAACACCAATTTTATATCTTACATTTCAACCATGTGCCAAGACATAACCCATAAGGAATCAAAATATTAATTCACTCATGAAAAACATAAGATTCTTTAAGATAATACTTTAAAATAAAAAATAATTATATACTAGTGAAAAAATATCCTAAACCCTTAAATAAAATCATATATAAATACATTAAGGTCTAAACCTTAATGGAATAACCAAATCCCTCAATAATTCCATTATGACATTTCGTTGAACACTTATTATACTCATATTTTCTTAAAAATGATAATATGAATTTGTATACATTATCAAAACCTATATAAATCATCATATATTATTAAATAAATGATTATTTTATAGAGAAAGATATTTTGGAATTCCCAAGCATAACTATGTTTTTAGGAAAGGTAAATAAATGGAAATACCAACCTAAAATAGCATACAGATGGAAAAAAACTCTTTAATGTGGGAAGAGAATAACCCAAGAAAAATCCACACATCCTAAAATAAATAATCATTGAACATTAGGGTCAATAATTACTCTATAGTTTGACCTATAATATGTCAAGGTAGTATAAGAATAGGTATCAAGAAGATAAGGAAAAATAATAGAAGAAGGGGCCTTACCTTAGAGGAAATAAACATGAATGAGGAGAGAGAAAAAAATTCAAGGAGAGGAAGAAAAGAAAATTCCTTGGGATCCCTTCCCCTGATATGAAAATCAAATTTTGTAAAATACCCCCAAAAATGTTTTTAAGTCGATGGGGGAAAAAATGGGAAAACCATAAAATTTTTAACAATTGTGCTGTAGGGCTATGACGTGGTCACCCTCGCCATATTACACAACACCCATTATGAGTCCTAAAATGCTCGGTCTTATGGAATGTACCCTCTCATATTAATCATGTTAAAAAGCATGTTCACCAACTCAAAATGGGGTGATTCATGATGTGGATATCCCCATGGTCTTCCCCAAACATTTAGAAACCACAACCCCTAGTGTTTAGTACCCTGTTTTGGTTCCTATACACCTTTGACTTGTCCAGGTTTCCACCACTGCCACCCAAAAAACATAATGTGGGTGTTTCTAGTTTCTAGTTTCTATTATGAAATAATCATGCCAAAATTACCACTAAAATAATAATTTTAATGGGTCTTTCCCCATGAACACTCACCAGAACATCACCACACCATTGTACCCTCCCAATGTTCTCCATCATGCCTCAACAATGGCTGTTGTGGAATGATCCTCTACTAAACTATATATTTTTTTACCTAAACACCCTGGGGACCTCTTGAAACAACCAAAAACTAAGTAAACATGATAAAAAATAAAACACTAAGAAAATAACAAAATACCCATGATGAAAAGGTCATATTGTGAAAATTATCCCACACATACCACTTTTTACCACTATAAAGTCACCTAGTCCAAGGAAAAAGATCCCATAGGGAAATTACAAACTAGAAATAAGAAATAACCTGATAGGAAACTTCTACATCACTTCAAATATGATTAACCATTAACAACTAAAAATGTCTCCATAACCAAAATTCACACTTAAGAACCTAAGAATATATTTTAAAAGACTTAAAAGATGAGATTCACATGGGTTTACCCACCATTTGAGGATTTTAATAATATGGTGTGTTTAGAGGGAAAAGGTATCTCTAAACACCACTATGAAGCATTATCTGAATTTAAAATTAAAGAGAAATCAAATAATAAATTTAACCATATAAATTTATATAGTCTCACTAAAACAAACACTCAACCCCCAAATAAGAATAATGAAATTATTTACAAAAATGTACAACCACATATCAAAGTTAAAAACAAAAAATATTATAGAAAATAAGAATGATAAGGGAATAAATATAAATGAAAAAGTTATATATATCAAATATGAAGATTCTAGGAATGATAAATATTTATTCTCTTAATGATACTTCCACATAAAAAACTTTTGGAGGTGTCCCAACTAACCATGACATTGAAAGGTCCTTGAAACACTTGATCAAGAGGCCTTAGAGTGCCCGAATTGACCATATTAAATGCACACGAGGAATCTAATTATTTTATAGGAAATATAACCATTATTGGAAGAATCTACCAAAATATGTTCATTTAAATTTTGTTTCATCACCAGATATAAAACCTTTATAATCACTAAAGGAAACAGGGAGACAACCCATCTTGGGTCACCCTCTAGTAACAAAATTTGTTATATAAGCCTCATAAATCAAACCCTTAAACAATATCAGTCTAGATAAAGGAACTTTGGTGATGACATATGAAAAAAGACCCTTTATAAACTAGTGATATTCTAATGGATCAATTGACATGATATCATATGAATTGGGTCTTATTTCATTGGAATGGTTTAAATACTCCTTAACTATTCATTGACACTGTTGGATTCTTATAAGCTCCACCATCTTCTTCACATTGAACTAATCAAGGAGGAACCACTAAAAAACATGATCTTAAAGAATTCCAAGTTCATTTCACATTACAACTAATTTTTAACAATAAAATTATATTGATCCCAAATCAATCCCTCAAACAAACCTAGGAAAATTCTCATTCTTAGGGTATCTGATGTTTCTAGGGACCTAAAGATCTCCTCACCCTTTCTAACAACTTCATAGACTATTTATAACCTCTATCACTATGAAAAAATAGTAAAATATGAGAATAATCTAGATCTACCACTCTACATAGAGTCTAAATAGAGTCTACATAGAGTAGACAATTGCAAGAGTGGCAGTAAAACATAAAGATACAGATTGATTATGATCTATCAGGACTTTTATGGGAGGAATATTGATGTAGATTTACTTCATTACATTTCTTCCACATAATTTTTATGAATTTATTTTTTTAATAACAAAATTAGAATATAATAGATAATTAGATATTTTTTTATTATTTTGGGTGAAACATATTATTCTTTTAATTTTTGATAAAAAATAACGATTCATAATTCTCAATCAATTATATGTTCTTTTTTAGTCATTTTATTTTTAAAAACTATTTTGTTTTATTTTAATGGTGAAATATTCCTTTAAATTTTATTTTTATGTAATTTTTAGGATCTCTTGGTTTGCAATTTTATTGTGTAAAGTCCTATGAAATTTTCTTGAATATTTTTTTTATTAGAACACATTTTAATTCTTTTATTGATGTTTCAAGTTAATTGTTGCATCAATTTTTATTTTGGATTTAATAATTTCACATACAATTTTTAATCTATTTTTTAGGTATACTTAGTAACCAATTGGATATGTATTGGAATATGAAAGCTGTATCCCTATCTATGTATCCAAATTCTACCCAACTCACATAGCTAAATTTCATGTGTCTTTCATGTAATTGATTTCCTTCCTAGATCACATAACCAAAATTTTTCCCAGTTCCATATAGCCAAATCAAAGGAGAAGAACCCACATATCCAAATATAGAATACCCTCACATAGATGAATATGGAAATATTGTAACCAAATTTGTAACCCAAACTGAAATCATGGAAGGTTATGAGAAAATAGAATCTGAATTTTGTGGTATGTTGAAATATATGAATTTGGAAAACTCAGATGAATTGAAGGTAGAATCTATTTAGATAAAGATAAACCAATATGCATATGATTTTGTATGTGATTAACAAATCCATTATTTTGAAATCTAGTGATCCTCTACTAAGATGAAATATCATCATCTGTAGAGTTACCAAGATGATGTACATTATCAGAACCTTTAAAAGAAAGAATACTATCGAGGTTTTTTCATATTATAGACCATTTCAAGGGATCTCGAGGCTATGAGAAGGAAGTTTTGGGTGAGAAATATGTGATTTGTTGATGGAATAGGTGAATCATAGAGTTTGTGGAAGATGAAACAGGCTGATCTCTAATTATTAGTGGATAAAAAATTGAAGGTAAATCTCATATCAATACCGAGTGAAGAAATCCAACCTAGTACCAACTGAAGTTGACTACCTGATACTAAACACCGATATCTTATGAAAGAATACAATTTTTTAATTTTTAAGATTCATATGATGTGGTAAGAACATATCTAATGGTATGTATTTGAGATTAAATGAATCAAATATCTTTGATCATTTTTTTCAGAACCTATTGGTTGAATATTTTTTTTCTTCATGTGTAGGTTCATAAGGATGAATGTGGGGACTTTGATCATTCCCCATGGTCTAGCAGGTAGTCTGGGATTGATTGAAATCAATATTCTAAAAAAAAGCATCAGTGAATTTAGCTTTCAACCTCAAGGAGATTATTTTAATGAATACTGATTATAATTTGTTGCTTGATATTGAATAGTTTCTTGAGATTAGTTAGGGGAGACTACTGAGACTCCTAACAATGCAGATAAGCTATTAAATAAAATTAGTGACAACTATACTAACAAAATAATAATTTTTCAATTTAGAAATATAGGTATCATCAATAAAAAGAAATGATGATGTTGGGAACCAGGGCTACAAGGGAAAAGATGATATTAAAAGTTAAATCCAAGTGGGTATATTTTGGTGTTGTGGTAGTGGAATTTTTAAAGTAGCTAGGAAACCACTTAAAGAAAGTGTTTAAACATTCGAAGGCTAGATGAATTTGAGAATTAAGTCATGTTTTAAGTTTAGTTGGGGAAGTGAAATTTTCAGAAGAAGATAACATGTGTTATATTATGTAGAAGGTTTTTGGTGGTGGATCCCATGTGTGATTAAATTCTTGTTTATCAGTGTTTTTTTCATTTTAAATGTGTCAAGTGAATGTAATAGGGGCACTGAATTATACCCCCAATTCTATTTTTTTTTCACGCATAGTCTCTTCTTCTCCTAATTAATTATTTTTTGTTTCTCTATTTTAATATAAAATGTGTCTATGTTGTTTTCTCTATCTTTAGTGGTGATATATAACCTTCCTAAATAGAGGAATAAATAATAGATATAGTTTATATATGTGTATATTATTTCTAAATGGAGATAAAATGTTCATTTTTACTGTAATTATATTCTACACTCTTTGTAAATTAAAAATGTGAACAGAGGATATGATATCACACACTCATTCAGAGGATCAATTTTTAACTTTATTCTTATCTAGACATTTTCCTATTCTTCTTTGAGTTATTTGATACAGGTTCTTTAGAGAGGTCATGTGATTTGAATATCTTATGATGATCACATTTCCATGTAAGATATTTCATGAGAAGTTATTTTGAAATTTTGACTCCTTCCACATTTATGAGAGAACTTATGTATAATAAGATATCCCATGCATGTTTGTTCACTATTCTTAGAGAGAGAGGTTTGTGTGTCAAGATATCAAGAATATACTGAGTAAGGTTGAGTGATAGTAGTATAATCTTGTAGATATGTGATAGGTAGTGGAAGGTTGATCATTGTTGAATTGGTTTCCTTTCTCAATAACTTTATTTTATTCAATATTTTTATGTTTTACTCCTCCTCCCATATTTTCGTTGTAATATTTATTTACTTTTACCTTAGAAACTTTTTTTATAATGTTTCTTTTATATATTTTAAAATAAATGAAAATATAAAAATATTTTATCAGTATCACTGGGATAGACACACCACCTCATGGAAATTGACCATTGGGGTAGCCACTATTCAATATATTGGGTTTTATAAATGTAACATTGATACTTAAAAAGACATGTGATAAAAAAATTGGCACTATTTTTAGGCAGGAATGTTTGTTTTAGTGATTCTTAATTTCAATTTAAAACTTCAAAAGAAAAATAAATAATAAAATTTTTAAAAAATTATGAAACCTCCTTGGTAATAATAAGACCTTATAATATTTTTTGGCTATAAAATTAGGTAGAAATTTATTATTTTGAGTGAATAAGAGTTCCATGAACTCATTGAATATTATAAAGAGTTATGTAAACATATTGTGGAGGTCTTTGAATTATAACTCGAAGAATTTTCACAATTTTCCTTTTATTTTTTTGTAGGAGAGATTCAAAGAGAAGAAATCATCTATTTTATTTTTTTGGAAGGGGTTGAGGAGGTTGGAGAATGACTAGAATCAAAAAAATCCTCATAGAGAGAATTGTTTTGAGGGATGTAAATATATATTAACATTTTAATTTGAATAAGATTAGAAACATTTGGAGGATAAATCAAGCCCTGATGTTTATTATGATAACATCATTTTTTCATTTCTATATAAGGATTATTCTACCATTATTATGACCAATACTAATTAGGTTACCCTATCTTTCTTCATATAAGAAACCATAAATGATGTGGTTGTTTTTGGGGAGAGAATGGGGGTGGTTGAATACGTCACTCATGCCTCAAACTTTCTCTCAGGGGCCTGACATAATTTTGAAGAATAATATTTTGAACAATATCAGGGATTTTCTAACTTTTTGTAAGAAGATATGTTGATTTTTTTATTTTCATTATTTTGAACATGATCTTATTTATAATGCCCCCTTTATAGATGTTGATGAGTAATATAAACTTTATACGATCCTGAAGGGTTGGGATGTGTAACATCCCACCCCTCTTCCTTGGCTTGAGTTGAGGTAGAATTGATACTTGGCCTTAAATGAAATCCCTAAGGTTCCAAAGGCTGTAAATAAATGCCAAGGGCTTCATTACAAATTTGGGGGTGATTTTCCCTTTGAAAGTAGAGAAAACACAACCAAACATACCAAGACTAAAACCACTATATGATGTATGATAACAATGTAATACCGAAAGATAACAATACCAAACCACAACCAGTATACATCACAACCAAAATAATATTAACAAAGAGGAAACTAAACCAAAAATCTAAAAGACTCCAAGAAAATACTCCATTGCTTCCAACATGCTCCATGATCCAACTCCACCATCTGACCCAAAGTATCATGATGCATCACTAAAGAAATGAGATAATTTTACTTTACATATGTATTGATAAAAAACATCTACAAAATCACCAAAGTGCCAAGGAAGGGGGTGAGTAATGAAACAAAGTACATTTTCCTGAAATGACTTCCTTTCTCATGCCACTCGGATAAACATGTTAGAAAATTTAAATAAAACACTTTAAAAAATTATAGGAGTTTATATAAAAATATATAATAATTTTCATATGAAAATAGTTTCTAAGGAAGAAAACCAAAAAAATCTTCAAACCATTTCACATTCCTTTTTTTCATACCCACTTTTTTTTTCACACCCACACACCCACAAATTCATGCTTCATTGATAGTTCCATAATCATGAGCGATTTTTCATCCATCCCCCAAGTCGTCACTAAGCTTCTAATGTCATTATTCCCCAATGACACCCACACCTTATATATGGTCACATCCCTTTGTACCCCAATGGTACAAGACCCTTATTGATTGTCTCGCTGAAAGCATGAACTCACAAAAACCCATGTATTCCAAAAGCTATATCAAAATAACCATTTTAATCCATTTCAATAAAGAATCATTTTAATTTAAAACCTTTCTGCAAAAACTTTTTCCATGAATCAACCAAATCCAAAATTTAAAATTATAATATTAAAATTCATAAAATAATATATTTTCCCAACAAAAAATTTCTGAAAATCCAAAAAACTCGCACTATAGAAGGTTTTTACCATGTTTTCATATCAAATACACAATGAATTTCATGAAATTCAATCAATTTGAAAATAATATTTCATGTTATAATAACAAGAGTCTAGAGTGAATCCACCTACCTCAGGAATTATGGGGAAAATAAAGAACAACACAAATTTTTCAAAAAAAAAAACTAGGTTGAATTTACAAAACAACACCTTATATCTTGTTCCCTAACATCCACACAACTAAAAAACATCATAATTAGAATAAAAAATCATATATATATCCAAAACAAACTATATATATATATATATCACAGAGAGGGAAGAGAAGTATATCTAAGGAAAATCACCTAAAATAAAGATTTACCAAGGGAATCAAGCTTCAACTCACCTCAATTTCCAGATTGAATTAGAAAGTATCCACAACCTTTAGGAGGAAGAAAAAAAGAGTTAGGGTCAAAATGGAAGAAAAATGAGGGGATTTGGGATAAAATAGAGTTAGATACACTTTTTTCGGATCTAGATTTTAATCATGCATGATTGGGTTTCATGGTTAGGAAAACCATGTGACAACCTCTACCTCTAAACAACCCCTTATAGTTGGATCACATAGTTAGAAAAACTGTGTTCCAAATGTGTTTTCCCCTCTATTCAACTATTCACAATTACTCCTATGTGTCCACACAGTTTTGAAAAACTGTGTCCCTAACTGTTTGCCTGGCCAGAAGCCTCTGTTTCACCTTACATAGTTTCCTATAAGAGTTTCACGATTTATACTAACCATACTCAAAAAATGAACATCCATAAAGGCCCAAAACAATTTCCAAAAATCATCCAAACCCTCCCAAAATTACCCCAACCACTTTAAATACTTAAAAAACTTAAATAAAGGGTTAATTACCTGAAACTGGGGGTGATACATTCTCCTCAAAATTGGACTTTTCTTCCCCAAAAAGTAAAGAACCACCACTATTATGAAGGAGTTGGACTATTGATTAACCATTTCGTTCTCTTGTTCCCAAGTTTCTTCTTTAATTTGACGATGTTACCACAAAAACTGCACTAGACTGATGATTTTTCCATGAAAGACTTTATCTTGACTATCCAAAATTCATAGTGGCATATGAACCAATGAAGCATCTGGTTCTATGCCAAAATTTCCCATAGAATCACATGGTCAGGATCAGGATGATAATTTTCAACAAAAATACATGAAATACATTATACACCACACTGAGTCATAGTGGAAAAGAAAAATGATATAAAACCTCACATATTTGTTCATGTATCTCAAAAGGGCCTATGTATCGGGGAGATAACTTTCCCTGCTTCACAAAATGATGATGAAGAAGCTTTGGAGAGATTATTAAGAAAATATAATCACTCACATCGAATGAAAAAAACCATTAATGATGATCTGAATACGATTTTTGATGACTCTGAGCCATCTTCATCTATTTCTAGATCAACTAAATATTCTTAATTGTCTCTTGGACAAGGATCAACCCAACCAGTGGAGTCTCACCTGTTTCCACCCAAAAAAGTGGAGAATAAAAAGGATACAAAAACAACACTTCAAAAGGATCCATATGTATCTAGGCTTGATTACTATTGTTGTAAAAGAACTCTAATAATGGTATATGTTCAACCCATGAGCCACCAAAATCCATTACATAAACCTCAGATCTCTATATGAAACTATTGAAATTGGTACATTATACCTCTTTACCACTTCTTGGATATATATTTTTGAAAAATTATCCACCATATGAGATTCATGAATAGAGATTACATGGACTAACTTTGTGATATAATCCACTATCACCCATATGGAATTGTGTTTTTGAACCATTACTACTGGAATTAGAGGTATTTGCGATGGGCTATTTACGATGAGATCCCATCGCAAATAGGCTTTAGCGATGAGGCCCTGTCACAAATAGTCCATTGCAGAAAACAACGTCGCAAATACTTTTTTTCTTCGATGAGCCCATCGCAAAAAAAAATATTTTCAATGGGAAATTTCCTTATCGCAAATAACCCTCCAATTATATACAATATATATATAAATAAAACTTTTGTGACGGGCCCTCGAAAATACGATTTGTGATGGGAAACTGCCCCGTCACAACTAAGCCTTCAATTATTTAAATTATACATATAAAAACACTTTGTGAGGGGCCCATCGCAAATATTATTTGCGATGGTCCCATCATAAATACTATTAATAAAAATTTAATTTAGATTATTTGCGATGGGCTCCCACCGTAAAAGGTCCCGTCATAAATACTAATTTTGGGCGAAACAATTTTTAATGGATTAATGACTTCTCTTTTGTCTGACGAATCATTTACCTATAAATTTATCTCATTGAAATCATAATGAAGAATATTCTCATAAGTACACATATTCATTCTCGTGCATATGAGAATGTATAAGCGTACCTCCGAGTAGATTCTTCATTGTGATTTCTTTGTGAGAAACTTTCACATAAATATGCCATCAGACAAAAGAGCCCCCTTTTCGTTGATGAATCATTTTCTTGCAACTGTCACCGCCTGAACACATTATAAAAAATGTGGTCCAATGAATGCATATTAAAACTCATGCATATGAGATTGGATATGCATACGTAGAAGCATACTTTTCATAATGTTTTGAGTCGGTGAAAGTTGAAAGGAGAAGAGTCATCGAGCAAAAGGAGTGCCGTCAATCCACTAGAAATTGTGCCATGTTATTACAAGTTATTTCAATTTATTACAATTGATTTTCTTTTTACTATTTATTCCTATTTAATCATATTTATTACTATTTATTCCTATTTATTACTATTTATTCCTATTTATTCCTATTTATTCCTATTTATGACTCTTTATGCTTATTTATTACTATTTATTACTATTTATTTCTAATTATTCTTATTTATTCTTAATTATTACTAATTATTACTAATTATTACTAATAATTACTAATTATTACTAATTATGACCAATTATGACTAATTATGACTAATTATGACTAATTATTTCTAGTTATTCCAATTTATTCCAATTTATTCCAATTTATCCCAATTTATCCCAATTTATTCCTATTTATTCCTAATTATCCCTAATTATCCCTATTTATTCCTATTTATTCTTAATTATTCATAATTATTCATAATTATTACTAATTATTACTAATTATTATTAATTATTACTAATTATTACTAATTATTATTAATTGTTACTAATTATTCATATTTATTACTAATTATCAATAATTTTTCCTATTTATTCCTATTTATTACTAATTATTAATATTTATTTCTATTTATTACTAATTATTCCAATTTATTCCTATTTATTACTATTTATTCCTATTTATTACTATTTATTACTATTTATAACAATTTATTCTTATTTATTTCTATTTATTCCTAATTATTACTATTTATTCATATTTATTCCTAATTATTACTAATTATTACTAATTATTACTAATTATTACTAATTATTACTAATTATTACTAATTATTACTAATAATTAGTAATTATTCCTATTTATTACTATTTATTACTATTTGATACTAATTATTCCTATTTATTAGTAATTATTAATAATTATTCCTATTTAATTCTAATTATTCTTATTTATTCCTATTTATTACTAATTATTCCTATTTATTCCTATTTATTTCAATTTATTCCAATTTACTCCAATTTATTATTAATTATTCCTATTTATTCATATTTATTCCTATTTATTACTATTTATTACTAATTACTACTATTTATTACTAATTACTAATATTTATTACTAATTACTACTATTTATTCCCATTTATTAATAATTATTACTAATTATTCATATTTATTACTATTTATTACTAATTATTCCTAATTATTACTAATTATTCTTAATTATTACTAATTATTCCTATTTACTACTATTTAGTACTAATTGCTACTAATTGTTCCTAATTATTACTATTTATTACTAATTATTCCTAATTATTCCTATTTATTCCTAATTACTACCAATTACTACTAATTAGTACTAATTACCATCAATTACTACTAATTATTACTAATTATTACTATATACTACTAAAATAGAGATAACAAAACAATTTAAATCTAATTTAATTAGAACTAATCAACAATAAATAAAATTAACATAAATAAAAACTAAATAAATTCTAAATTAAATAAAATATAAATACATTTAAACTTGATCTCCTGTTGATGTAAGAACTTCCATAACTTCTCTGTAAAAAAAAATTTAACTGAGAGAAATTTTCACTCTAAAATTCGAGTTTAGTGAGAGAGATGAAGTGAGAAATGAAAGGGAAAGAAAAACAGAGGGGGGTATATATAGGTTAGATTAGTTGCAACGGGTCTATTAGCGACAGGATTCCCATATCTAATAATACTTTTTTGCGATGGGACCTATCGCAAATACCTTTGACCGCATTAATTACAGGCAGTGATTAAAAGGTTATTTGTGAGGGGTCCCGTCGCAAAAAGTGACTTACCGACACACCTTTTGCGACGGGAAACATCCCATCACAAAAACTCATTTTACCGCCTCCGGTATTTGCGACGGGACCCGTCACAAATACCCTCCAACCCCTACACCATTTGAGACGGGGGACCCCCCGTCGCAAATAACCTTCCCGCGCTTTGGCGCGCATCCCGTGCCAAAACATGCATTACCTTTTGCGACAAGACCCAAATCCCGTCGCAAATAACTTTTTATTTGCGATAGGACGACCCCCCCCCCCCCCCCCGTCGCAAATAACCCCTAAGATGGACCATTTGCGACGAGAATTAATCCCGTCGCAAATACCCCATCGCAAAAGACTGTTTTTCCCGTAGTGCAACTGTTGAACCCTCTGGGAGAATTAGTTGAACTCATATTTTGATAATCCCAATTATGCTCAATTATAGTTTGATAATCCCTATATTGATTAATGGTTAATTACTTATTTCAGTATTTCTGTACACCATGCACATATTCATATATTACAATATTTATATTATCTTCAGAGAATTCGGTTACTGGATGGATATATTTTCTAACTTAACCCATTTTGCCAATAGAATGATTAAACAGACAAGTGGTCACCATTACAGAACAAAGCTACCGATTTGTAAAGTCCACCGTTATGTATAAGGTCACCGATACATAAAGTCCACCGATACAACAAGTCTACCGATACATGAAGGTCACTGATACATCAAATCCACCGGTACAACAAGTCTACCGATACGTGAAGGTCACCGATACAGACAAGTCCCCGTTATGCAAGCCTACCGATACAGACAAGTCACCGTTATGCAAGCCTACTAGTACGTGAAGGATACTGTTACACAAAAGGTCATCGGTACATTAAGTCTACCGCTACCGATCAAGTCTACCGATAGACATGAAGTCTACCGAATAGAAAGGCTACCGTTACACAAGAGGTTACCGATACACAAGGCTACCGATATCCAAAGCTACCGTTCCAGAGAATCTGACGCTGCCTTAATTTCTTTATCTTTGTTTAATCTAACCAACAGTCATATTAGGTATATTTTAATGCTCCGTCATTTATTTAATGAAGGTTTTTGGATGTCAGGGAACTGTACCTCGTACCTGCAAAAAGAAATCATTTCTTTTGCTGGAGCTCGTGCCATAAATATAAGAAGTCCCTATTGCTGCAAGAAAAAAAAGAAACATACAGAAGTGATCTACAAGTGACATACACATGAAGATCTCATACAGATATACATGCACGACCAAAAAGACACAGAAGCTCATACACACTCACGCTTACTCAAGAAAAGCTCTGTACTTTCACGAGGATTTTGAAGAACTTCATCGACTAATTTTTTACTGTCTCTGAACCTGGATGTCAAGCAGACGCCACTCTGTTTTCCAAAAAAAAACCAGAAGAGGACTCAGAACTATTTCTGATCAATTCAAAGGATTCCAGAGCTACACTGCAATCACTAGATCCATTCTAAACTCTATATCTTGCTCAGTGATTTATTATTTACATTACGAGCAATGTGTGTCATCAGTTTTAATTTACACACTCACTGTCTCCTGAACCTTAACTGGGGGATCTGTAAATCCTCATTCAAACTCCTTACATCTTCTATTTCCCACTGTGGATAGTGGTAGAGGTCATGTGTGACCTGGACAGCTGTATTTGCTGTTGTTTTTGTTTCCCACGAAGAACTGTTGTAGAGGTCTTTGACCTGGACAGTTGTAAACTGTTTTGAACCCCGATCCAGGGTGTGGATCAAATTTATATAAATTGGTGAGAGGACTAATGTAACACCCTGAGATTTTATGAAAAATATTCTTTTTAATATTATTAATGTCTTGTTTTGTACGCTACACCAAAAGGAGCTTGCAAAACACGCATCCTTGACTTGCCTTGCATTACACGCAATCATGACCTTCTCGATAGCGCGTGTAGTACGCAATACCGAGTTTCACTAAACAACGATATGCTATTAAAATATTATTAAAACTAGCCATTATGAATAGTAATAACCACTTTTTGAAATTTTGTAAATTTTAGTTTTCAAAATGGACTTCATTTTTGGATTCGGAATATCGAAATTTGCTTAGGGTGAAATTTTGGTACTTTTCGGATAACTTTCATTTTCTGATGAATAGTGAAAATTACTAAA